>ML986750.1:58476-108488 GCA_010094045.1 Lojkania enalia
TAGGTACTAGTATTAATAAGGGTATTTAGTTATATACTAACACCTTTTAAATATAGAATAGTAGAGATTTAAAAATACTTTCTTCTAAATAAATATAATAAATTGATATTTAATAAGTTATATCTACTTAAGCCTAAAATAGAGAGTTTTTTTAAGCGTTTCTATTTCCCACCCGAGAACTATCTAGGTAGTACTTATTTACGTCTAGGAACTCTTCTTCCTTAATCTCCTCTTATTTAACCTCTATCTCTTATACTTTAAAGACTATATATTCGTTTATAAAATATTCTAGTTTACTATAGTTATAGTAATTACCTAGGGTTATATACCTTTTAGGTGTAGGAGTCTTACTAGATTATTAGGGAGTAATTATAGTAGAATAAGGTATTAATACTAGGGTAGATTAAGATAGTATTAGATTGTAGGTTATCTTAGATAAACTCTTAAAAGCCTTCTAGTACTAATCTAAATCTATTTTAGCTATAATCTATAGGTTAATAGTTTATTCTAAGAGGTTAAGAACGCTCCTCCTTTCTATATTATAGGCTATTAAGTAGGCGACTATAGCGTTAAAAGAGCCTTTCTATATAAGCTTAAAGCTAAGGTTTAGTATCCTTAGGCTAGGGAGAATCTTATCCTATAAGTAGAAGAACTACTTAGATTAGGATATAGATCCTCTAATAACTGTACTAATAAAGCGAGCTTTAAAAGTTAGGAATACTTCTCTCTTATTTATTTTTAGGACCTAAAACGCCTATTATACCTCTATCTCTTTATTACCTATAATAAAATATAATTGTAGAAGTAAAATTATTTCTTCAGCATTCTTAAACTAATACTAGTTTAATTCGGCTAGGTATTTTAGCTCTAGATACTCTTTCGTAGTACTAGAGGTATATTTTTATACTAATACTATACGTATATATTCTATCTAATAGTAATCTATATTAATCTTAAGTTGATCTAGGATTAAGGCTCGCTATTATTTAAATATAGGTTTATTACTATCTATAAAGCTTTCGATCTTAGGCGTACGTTTAGTAAGGTAGGCTTAAGGGGGCTTAGGGGTAGTTAAAAGGTTTCTTATTAGGGGAGTTGTAAAAGTTTCTTAGTATATTATTAGTACTGATTTAGTAGTTTATAGAGGTTAATTAGAACTAATAGTTCTCTATTATATTAATTATACGATCTCCTCTTATAAAATTATAATTTATTTTTTAAAGGTTAGTTTACTCTAATTTTCCTCTAAATTAGATAGGTTTTTTACTATAAGCTCTATAGAGAGGGGTCCGCCTATTATAGGGCCCCCTATAGGAGGTAATAGTTGTTCTATATATATAGATAGAAGTTTACTCTTACTATAACTTACGCGTATATCGATTCTAGTATAGAAATTAGAAGGTAAATTATAGTTAGATATTAGCGGTTACCTCTAATTCTAATAGGTTATTAGTAGTCTCCGAGTTTCTACCTAGGCGTACTCTATACAGCTTTTTCAAAGGCAATCCTAATTGTAGGGGATAGGAAGTTCTAAACCTAAAAGTTTCGGTTAATAAAAAGTTTCTAAGATCCTATTTAAGTAACTAAATAATTTAATATAACGGTATATAAATATTATAACCTAAACTAAATTAGGTATATCTTAGACTTAGACGTATTTAAATAAACAATTAATACGATATTATTAAAGAGGCTATTACTAGTAGTATTAAGTTTTTTTATATAATATAACAGCGTAGGTAAGATAATAGGTCTAAATATAGTATAAATCTACTTAGAGGTATATAGAATTATATAGGAGATTAGAGACCTAGAAATTCTATTAACACCTATAGGCCTTATATAAAAGGATATAGAAAAACTACTAAGCTACTTATAAGGGAGTGTACAACTATATACGGATGGGAAAAGAGGTAGAACCGGGGGTAGGATAAGATAAGCGAAAAGATAAAGCTTTTTATAGAACGATTTCTTTATATTATTATACTATATAGGTTAATTTAAACAAGGATTAATAAGGTAATAATAGGTAGAAGTATATTAGAGACTAATTATTAGATAGTAAATAGTAGGACTATAAGAACTAGAGAGATAATTAGCTAGATAATAAGATATAGTATAACCTATATATATAATAATAGTAGAAGTATTAGGTATAGTAGAATAGACTTAATAGACCTAATAAACCTAATAAGCTAGGCTTAGTAGTTTTAGATCTAACTATATAAAATAGAAGATTTTTTTAGTAGATTAAATCCTATATAGTTATTCTTATAGATTTATTTTATTACTCTATTAGACTTCTAAATATACTTACTATATTCGAAAAACTAGTAATTCTAATATTCTCTCTTTACTAAAGCTACTACCTCTAACTAACCTAATATAAATAAAGCTCTAGTATATATACGACTATAATAGTAGTTATTATATATACTAGTAGTATATAGGTTAGTAATATAAATATTATGATTTAAATTAAATTAGATATATTTTAAACTTGAATATAGTTAAATAAATAGTCGATATAATATTTTTAAAGAAGCTATTACTAGTAGTATTAAATTTTTCTATATAATATAATAGTATAGATAAGATAATAGGTTTAAATATAATATAAATCTACTTAGAAGTATATAGGAGTATATAGAGGTTTAGGGACCTAGAAATTCTATTAATACTTATTAATCTTATACGAAAAGATATAGAAAAACTATTAAGCTATTTATAAGAGAGTATATAACTATATATAAATAGAAAAAGGGGCGGAGTTAGAGGGAGAATAAGATAAGCGAAAAGCTTTAGGATAAAGTTATATATAAAGCTTTTTATAGAACGATTTCTTCGTATTATTATAATAGTAATACTTAGAGGCCGCAGGGTCTCCTTAATTACTTTTACTCCCTATCCTTTCTTAGGTTTATAATAGTATTACGTAATATTAGTATCCTAAGATTCTAGAGGAGAAGCCCTATTTTTTCTTAATTATTTACTAGTAGAGTTAAAGAGGTTTTTTTTAAGTAGGTAGTAAATAATTACTAACTACTTTCTATAAGTGAATAGGAAGGATTTAAATATTAGGGCAATAGTAGGAGGCAATTAATAAGAGAGAGAATATGTAGATTTAATAGGTAGACAAATCCTTAAGGAGTAATCCTTAGGATAAGGTAGCTATATATCCTACTCCGCACGTGACCCTAGCGGTCTGACTATGTTCTAGGTCCTGTCTGATGGGGTTGCGAGTGGTTCCCGTAAGTGAGGCCTCACACTTTTTTTCTCTTTGTATTGAAATGGCCTACTCTACCCCGTGCGAAGCGCGACGCATCTTCCTCGAAGGAATCGCGGGAAATGCGCTTCTTCCATCTTTCCCTCGCTACTTCGCGTCGTGCGCGAACCTGGTGCGATTCCATGGAAGTGCGTCACCGAGCATTCCCGTGAACTGGCGTTGGCCAGAGAGCTTGTCCGCGCTCAAAGCGCTCGAAGCGACAATGGTGAATTGTTTGCTCATGGAAAAGTACAAGGTTGAACCGACAGAAGTGTCGATTGATACGTACGCGCGAGGCAATATATCAAGTTGGAGTTCTTTGTCATGCTTACATCGTGACCAGAGACCATGCCTCGCTGTTTGTATTTTCGCCCCATCTTGCGACAATTGTGGGTGATGGCGAAGCGAAAGTGAGCCCAGAGTCTTGTTTGCCGGTACGCGAGAACGAGGAGAAGATGTGCAAGGAGAGCTTGTACCGGATGATGGCGACCAACATCTACAAAACGCGCGATGGGCGATTCTATCATGTTCACGGTAGGTTTGGGGATGCATGAATGTCCCATTGCTAAATATTCACTGACGAGAGCACAGGAAGTTTGAACCCAGACACCGTTCTTTCAGCTTTGGGATTGCCGCATCAGATGGACATTCAGCCGACACCCTCAGATGTCGCGGCCGTGTTCGAGGGTAAGACGCTCGAGATGGACTCTGTGGCTCTCGACTCGCTCATGAACCAGGTCCATCGTCAAGCTGGAACCATCGTGTACACGTCTGCAGAGTACTTTGCAAGCGAGCACGGTGCAGCCAACTCACATGTTGGACTATACGAGATAGTACACCATCCCGTGGTCTCACAGGCGCCTTGCTGGTGGCCTGACGCATCTGGGTTCCCCTCGAGCCCGGCACGTCCGCTTGCTGGCCTCAAAGTTGTTGATCTGACGCGTGTTATTGCTGGGCCGACCATAACCAGTAGTCTCGCAGAGCTCGGGGCTAGCGTCATGCGCGTCACATCACCGCACGTTCCAGATTTTACGAGAGTTTTTCGTGATCTCAATTGGGGCAAGTGGAACTGCCATCTGCATCTCAAGGACGAGGGCGACAAAGAGAAGTTGCGAGATCTGATCAGGGATGCCGACGTGGTAGTGGATGGCTATCGGCCCGGGGTAAGTGGACATCCAATTTGAACGCAGGAGAAGACATGGTCTTGGAACGATACTGATCTACGCCTTCGCAGGTCATGGATCGCCTCGGTTTTGGACGTGCAGACATCTTCGATCTCATTCGGGACCGGGCCCGAGGGATTATCCACGCGCGCGAGAACTGTTATGGATGGCATGGGCCGTGGGCGCACCGAAGCGGCTGGCAGGGCATTAGCGATGCGGTGAGACATACACGCTGGGCATGTCGATGCACGTCAACCTGGGCTCGACTAATCCGGTGGCAGTGTTGCGGGGTCTCGCTTGCGTACGGAGAAGCCATGGAGCCCGGCGAAGCCGTCACGCCACCCTTTCCTAATTCCGATCGATGGTTCGTTTACCCGCGCACTAATGCGCCCCCGCTCAACAGTTAGAAGCAGATGCTAATACCGTATTCCAACGTCTCACAGCACCGGAGTAATTGGCAGTGCATCAATTTTGTGCGCGTTGATACGCCGAGGCGAAGAGGGTGGGTGTTGGGGCGTCGACGCAAGTATTGCCTGCGTCCGCGATTGGGCAATTGCTAACCCGGTGAAGCTTGCGCTCAATTATTACTCACAGTGGCTGGTCCGATCCGTCGGCACCTATGACGAGCAGGTCTGGGCAGACTTGTGGGGCCGGCACGGCTCGCCCGTCTTCCACCACTACGACAACACGCGCATCACCGTGCCAAGGTTGATGCAGCTTCTGCGGCAGTATGACGAGGACCTTTTGTTCAAACCCGAGTTCTTCGACACGTACACTTCCAAGGCAATGGGTGTGGATATCAGGAAAGTGAAGCCGGTGGCTAAGTTTGGGGGCGGGCTTGTGAAGCTGGGTTACAATATTGGCACGAGGGGTAATGGTCGCGATGCGCCCTTTTGGCCCAAGAATCTTTTGGATGAAGTTGTGGAATGAGCACGCGGCACGTGAGGCACATGAGGAGGCATTGCAGAACGTTGGGTGGAGTAGCGGGAGGTTGTTGGTTTGACAAGAGAGCTGTCACCTTCTAGCTGATCCCGAGGTCTTCGTGTCTAGCTAAGCCCCCTATCTACCGGAACAGACTTTGAAATTCCCTCTGTCCTTGAGGTTGTTGGTCAAACGGCGTCCAGTTCTTCTTCGTCTGGATCGGCACCCATTCACCAACCTTGATGTTCCTCTTCTCTTCCAAATCTGGACGCTCCTTCTTGTCAAACAGTCCTAGCCTCTTAAGCAGCGGGCTGTTCAAAGTCTTCAGCTGGGCCTCATCGTTGGGTCGAAGGAAGTAGATTAGCCCGAAACGTTCCTTGTGCATCTGATCGACCGGTGGTGCCACGACACGATGCATGCAGCTATTGAAGTAGCCATTAGACCAAAAGTGCATCATGTCTGCAGTGTTGACGACTATGCTATTGGGTACGTGGCGCACGGCATGCCACTCTCCATCGCGCGTCTGAAGCTCAAGACCAGGCACGTCCTGAGAGAAAAGGAATGTGATGCTTCCAAAGTCTGTATGGCCGCGAGTATACGTGTTGTTGTATGAGGCGTTCACGTCGGGACTTCGCGGGTGATACTTCATGTAGCGAAGGAAAGACGAACACGGCTTTTCGTATTGATGTTGGTCGACGAGTGTGTTTTCAGGAAGCTCCAACACGTCGCACAGAAGACGAAGCACTCGGTACGCTACGTTCTGGTGGACATGACGATGGAATCTTTCAATCTCATCGTACTTGTCTTTGACGATCTGCGGGTGTGCTCTCTCGTATTCAGGGTTAAACTTGAACACGTGATAACACTCCCAATTGTCGCGCTTGCCTGGAAACTGCTCGATGGAGCCGAGAGGTCGGTAACCGTTGTAGTCGCCGTTCTCCAGGTTGGCGCGATACTTGAGTTTCTCTTCCATGGGCAGGTTGAGAACAGCATCACCAACCGCCCATTGCTGGTCGATTTCAGCATCGGATATGCCGATGTTGGTCAAGTAGAAGAACCCTGAACGTCCCCCAAGTCAGCTCATCGAAGATCCCTTTGGATATAAGAGTCTGATAAAGGAAGGGAAGAGTCGTTACCAGTCTGCTGCACTGCCTCGTTTAGCTGACTAACTAGTTTCGTTCTCCCCTCCGCATCATCGAATGTCGCAAGGTCCAAGATGGGAATGTCCGCAAAAGACACTATGCTTCGTCAGGTTTCTCATACTTCCTGCCTTTATGCGCTGGGAGCGCCACTTACGGTCGCTTTCGGTTTTGGCAGCAATGATAGGCTTCACCGCGGGCTCAGTCTGGACTTCAATTTGCGTGGAAGTCATGTTGCAGTCGAGGTGATTACAGTAACAAGATTGAGTGTTCGGCGGAGTTTCTAGCTGCGCATCCAGTTGAAGGATGCCTTTTATCTTCGAGGTCATTTGGGCGCCCGGGCCAAGAGACCAAAGCGACTCGGTTGAGAGTGGCGATTTCCTTGTTGATGTTCTTAAACCAGATTGGGAACATGAGACGGAAGCGATGCGATGCATACACAGTACAGCAAGTAACCCAGAATACTTAGATCCTTGTTCCACACCTTCTTTCAGTTCGTGCGCACTTTATGCGCTCTGCGAGGTAGCCAAGGCTTCAAGTTTGTTCTAATAAACAAGCATACATGTACATGCATATTCACTTACATGCAGTAAGAGGCGGCCCATGACCCATGTTTAGAGTTGATATTCGCGCAAGTGGAGACACAGATCGGACAATCGATGCAACAAGGTCAAGCAAATCGGTGAAAAGAGCATGGCATCAACAGGGTGTGGTATTGAAGGTTATCATGTGGTGAGACTTTAGACCTCGTCTTCCTACGTAATTGGATTAGACTGGTCAATGGGGTCATCGGGTGGTACTCATGTCTATGACCGGCTTAGACACATTGCGTTTAGCAACGAGACCATTAACGAGGTCATGTGTTTGTGGTACACTTGGCCGATATCGCAGAAGTTCATTTATTCGTGTGTAAGCCCTTCATTTGCAAGCTCAATCGCTGCAGCTGAATCTCCTTCTCTTGACTTTTGTTCATGCATCATTCTGATACCAAGCAGCGATGGGTGGTATTTCGAATTCCCCTCTTTCAGTAGAGCACGCACCACAACTTAAGTCAGGTGTCTTCACCTCCCTTCCAACCCTTGATCTTTCCCTTCTGGACACTCCTCAAGGCAAAGCAAGATTTTTGGTGGAACTCAGGGAGGCCTTGGTCGTGGTAGGATTCTTCTATCTGACCAACATCGAACGATTCGTCCCACCAGGTGTTAAGAATGCGTTTATCGAAAGATCGAAGGAGCTGCTCTGCCTGCCGCTCGAGAAGAAGTTGGAACTCGACATGATCAACAGCAAGCATTTTCTGGGATATTCTCAGACTGGCAAGGAACGAACGGCACAGAAGCTTGACAATCGGGAAATGTTCGATGTGAGTCGTGATTGACTGGAATGATAGCTGTCGAAAGAAGTCCTGACAGATATTCCAGTTTTTGAGCCCCGTACCTGCCCCTAAACCAGACGACCCCATTTATATGAATGTGCAGGGACCAAATCAGGTGAGATTCAGACATGCTAGTCTCGCACGAGCGGAGCTAACTCTTGAACAGTGGCCGGACGAAAATGACGTCCCGGGCTTCCGTCACGCATTCGACACATATTTGGCGGCTGTTGGCAAGCTGGGAGAGATAATGAACATGCTCGTGGCCGAGGCTTTGGGTTTAGATCCCATGGGGCTCATGAAGTTTTTTGGCAGTCCCCCGCGCAACAAGGTTTCTCTACTCAAATATCCTGAGCCTAGGCTATTGAAGGGCTTGGAGTCGCCTGGTTCGGCCAGGTACAGCATTCCAGCCGGCGAAGTGGAAAGTGACGAAGAATTCCAGGGCGTAGGGGCACACAAGGACGGCGGCTGCCTGACCTATCTGCTTCAAGCGACAGAACACGAGGGTCTCGAAGTACAGAACAAGTGCGGAAAGTGGATTCCAATGCAGCCTCTCCCAAACTCGCTTGTTGTCAACGTGGGTCGATCGCTGGAGGCTATCACGGGAGGGGTCTGCACCGCGACTACCCACCGTGTCAACCTTAGCGCGAAGAAGTTTCTTCGCGCTGATGGCTGCACGCTCGGTCCGAGGTACTCCTTCCCCGTGTTCCAAACGCTCAAGATGGACTTGACGAGCAAAGAACTGGCATCACTGCGGATTCCGGAGGCAATCAAAAGTCTTGTCGAGGGGCAGCAAGTGGCTTCGGATGCAGAGGGATTTTTTGAAAAGTATCATCTGGAAAGCCCAGGGGTGGGTATTTTTACGGCAAGGATCACCAGTCATCCTGAAGTGGGAAGGAAGTGGTACCCAGCTATCACGGAAAAGATCCTAAAGGGCCAGGCTGAATTTGGGGCTGCTCCATAGTATTCCCCCACGCTGCGCTAGACACAATAAGACAATGAATGAGTACGCCAAGACATTTTAACATGCATGGTGGTCTAGCGTACATTGGTTATGTTATAGTAGTATTATTAGTGTAACAACATGGCCTCACAATGACGAGGTTGGATGGTAGACGCGTATAAAGGGAGGATCCGAGGGCGTGTTATGGAGAGACATTTAGTAGCCATTGTGCGACTACCGGACTGGCCGAGGCTCAACTGCAGCTACGTGTTACCATGTGCGGAATCAGCGTGGTAGTCGATATAGAGCGACAGGTGTCGAAAGGCGGGGATGACAAAGTCAGGTGCATGATGCACGAGGAGCTGAGCAGCAGCTTGGACGCGATTGCGCACCGCGGACCTGACTCACGCGGTATTTGGATCAGCGAAGACAATTACGTTGGTAAGTGGATGGGTTGGGGGTGTTGCTTGCCTGCATGGACGACATGACTAAGCGAAGATACCTAGGTCTGGGGCACTGCCGCCTAGCCATCCAGGACCTGTCGAGCGACGGAGAGCAACCGATGCACGACAGCGAAAGCGAGATACATGCCGTGGTCAACGGGGAAATCTACGATTACGAAAAAGTGCGCGGGCACGTCAGCGAAGAGTTTGGGTACGTGTTCAAGAGCCGCAGCGACTCGGAGCTAGTGGTGGCACTTTACAAACACTACGGGCTGTCGCTGTTCCAGTATCTGCGGGGCGAGTTTGCGTTTTGCATATACGACGAGAAGACGGGCGTGGTGGTTGCAGGGCGCGATCGGTACGGAATCAAGCCCCTGTTTTGGACCAGAGCGAGAGGACGCCTGCTACTGGGGGCTGAAGTCAAGGCGTTTGCAGCGCTGGGATGGCAGGCCGAGTGGGACACTCACGGGCTGGTGGACGAGGGATGGCAGTTTGGCAGCGGCACTCTGTTCAAGGGCGTGCAAAAGGTCCGGCCAGGGCACTATCTCATTTGCATGCCTTCGGGGACGATGGAGACACGTGAGTACTGGGACATGTCGTACCCAGACCATCAGCAGCAGCAGCAGCAGCAGCAGCAGCAGCACGTGGACAGGCGCAGCGAGGAAGAGATGGTGCTAGGGGTTCGGACGCGACTGCTGGACAGTGTTCGGCAGCGGATGCGAGCCGACGTCCCCGTGGCCGTCTACCTGTCTGGTGGCATCGATTCATCCGTCGTTGCGGGCATGGCGCGTCACGTGCACCTGCAGACGGCAGCGGGAGGACGGGAGGGAGCGGGTAGCGAGGCGGCGGGGGCGGGGCCGGCGGGGGCGGCGAGGGCACGTGCAGCCCCGACGTGCTTTAGCGTGGGATTCGAAGTTCCCGGCGGCGGCGACGGGGCCCTGGACGAGTCGGCGACGGCATCGCGCACCGCAGCCTGGCTCGGCGCCAAGCACCACATCCTGCCCGTGGGCGAGGCCGAGCTGGCCGACAACCTGGAGCAGGCCGTCTGGCACGCCGAGCACCACAACCAGAACCTCAACTTCGTCGGCAAGTTCCTGCTGTCGCGCATGGTGCATGCCCATGGCTATCGCGTCGTCTTGACGGGCGAGGGCGCCGACGAGCAGTTTGCCGGCTATCCCATGTTCCGCCCGGACATGGTGCGCGGGGAAGACGAGCACCACCATCCCGACAGAGTGGCCGCCGCCGACGACACCATGGCCCGCCTCCTGGACCAGCGGGGCTCGACCGCTTGCGCAAACGTGCCCCCGACTGTTGGCCGCGAGCTGCGTGCCATCGGGACCGCCCGCGCACTATCTGCATACCAACTGGCGCCCGCGTACTGGCACCCCAGCCTGCCCGCCCCGCGCCCGCTCGAGACGCTCGCTGCGGGCATGTCCGCATCTGCCAAGTTCAATATGCAGCACAAGTGGCATCCCCTGCACGCCGCCCTCTATGTGTGGACCAAGTCGCATCTCGCAAACTCTATCCTCAGCTGCCTTGGCGATCGCACCGAGATGGCCCATTCAGTCGAGGCCCGCACCCCCTTCCTGGACCACCACCTGACGTCGTACGTGAACTCGCTGCCGCCTGCCGTCAAACTGCGCTATGATGCCTCAACCTCTCCTGCCACCTTCACCGAGAAGTGGATCTTGCGCGAGGCCGCCCAGCCTTTCGTCCTGCCAGAGCTTTACGCCCGCCGAAAGCACGCCTACACCGCCCCCATGCTGTATCGCGTCGGCGGGCCCCTGCATCGCCTGTACACCCGTCTGCTCACTGAAACCAACGTTGCGCGCTTGGGTTTTCTGGACTGGCAGCTGGTTGGTCAGCTGCCACACCAAGCTTTCGTGCTGCAGGACCCTAGGGCCATGCGCAGCCTGAATCTGTGCTGTCAGTGGATCATACTGTCCATCAGGTTCAACATGCCCCCTGCTTGCTGATGTTCGCTCTTTCTCCCACGAATACATATCTACCCCCACCAATCTGCTGGTTTCCTCGCCATCGCCCTGGCCTCAACATGGAGGCTTTTTCTGTCCTGACCAAAGTCGACCTATGTGTCCTGCCTCTAATGCTAGCTGCATCCTTCCTCGCCCATCTGGACAAGGTACCGAGCAAGTCCTTTCATCCTCGTTATGCTGTGCCACCCATCTCATGTCCTTCCGCTACCATGCCTGTCCACGAGCCACACGCTGACAAGGCCTCGTATGCGTCCATAATAGAACTCTCTTGCCTACGCTGCTGCACTCGGCATGACTGAGCGACTCCACCTGCACGGCTCCCAATACTCATGGCTTAGCTCCGTTTTCTACATCGGCTACCTGCTTCTGCAGTTTCCCACCACGTACATCTTGACGCGCCTGCCTATCGGCAAATACCTGGGCGGCTCGCTCATCCTGTGGGGCTTGTGCCTCCCGCTTATGGCGACATGCTCCAGCTTTGCTTCAGCAGCCACCGTCCGTTTCATCATGGGCATGCTCGAGGCCGGATTACTACCCACTTGCGTCCTCCTCACTGCAACCTGGTACACGCGGGAAGAACAACCATTACGTACTGCTTTGTGGTTCGGGCCTTTTTCCGGCATCTTCGGCGGCGTGCTTGCATACTTTGTGGACAGCGCCCGCTCCACCTTGCCGGCTTGGAAGCTGCTCTTCATCATCTACGGTGTTGCAACTGTCGCGCTCGGCGTCGTTTGTATTATCGCCCTGCCCGATCACCCTGATAACGCGTGGTTTCTCCGCCCATCCGAGGTACATCAGGCAAAGATGCGGACCCAAGAAAACAAGACGGGCCTTAGCACGCGCCAGCCGTGGAACTTTTCACATATCTTCGAAGCCACCAAAGATGCCAAGTACTGGCTCATTGTCATCTTTGCCATTGCTCAGTCCATCACAAACGCTGGCATCACAAACTTCAGCCCTCTAATCATTTCCGGCTTTGGATACTCTCGAGGTTACACCGTCTTGCTTGCTGCACCACAAGGCGGTATTGCCCTGGTTGCGCAGGTCGCTGCCTCTATCGCTACTTTGTACATGACCGACTCACGATGTCTATTTTGGATTCTTTCCTGCATTCCCGCGTTTATTGGCGTCCTTATGATTCGCTTTGTACCTCTAAGCACGCATAGAAATACTGCCCTGATGGGATTATATCTGACAGGCTTTTACAACACATCATGGGTCATGGCTATGAGCCTAGTCTCCTCCAACACGGCCGGCGCCACCAAGAAAAGTTTTACTGCTGTGTCACTCGCCATCTGCTACGCTGTTGGCAACATTGTGGGACCACACTTCTTCCTCGACAGCGAAAAGCCTCACTATCACTCCGGGATCGATGCAATGATGGTCGCCTTCGCCACTATGGCCGTTTGTGGTGGCCTTTATCGGTCAGTACTTACATTACTACCGTCTCGTTCTGCATCGTCCACGCTCATTGGTGATAGATATATCTGCATACTTCAGAACAAAGCTCGTGACCGCAGTGTGCAGTATCGCTTGCTACCCGCCCTCCCGGAAGAGCAAGATGAAACAGTATTCAGCGAGCCAGACTCTGATAAAACGGACAAAGAGGTCTTGACCTTCCGTTATACATACTAGAATTCAGGTGTTTGGCGTTAATAGACTCGCATCGCTTCGTCCCATCTAGACTAGAACAACTATGCAATCGTTCCGGTCTTTGGCTTGTCCTATTCCAATTTATTGCCTGTTAGTGATTGCAGAACTTTGGAGAAACAAATAAGTTAAGGTGTGTTGTAGCCAGCCTCACTTTGTGTTGAGACTAAATCCTTAGAGTGACTTGCTCGCGAAAGCTTCGACACTTATCGTCAGCCACTCCCTTTGCTTCTTTCCATGACGGTAGCCTGCATGGTCAAAGCGCCCCTTTCTTTCTCATTTTCTCCTCTCAATAGCTCCGTAATACGTATTCAACATTGGTTCCCACCTGTATGAAGATTACGACATCAGCCACATTCACAAACAGCGGTGCGGGGCCGATGCGCTATGCGGTGGCAAAACATTCGACATTAATATCGTGTCTAAGTACCTCTTTGCTCGACGAGACTTTCAAGCACTTCACCGATCACTCTTTCAACAACTATCTACGACAGTTGGTTTCAGCACCTCTTGCTCTTCAAAATGGTGAACGAAACCACGCCCTTATTGCATGATGATGTACCAACGGTGCTTCCTAGCGTAGCAGCAGAAGCCAAACCAGCTTCGGATCGAGTGCAGATCAAAGAGTGTGTATTGATCGCAATTATCAGCTGTTCAGGCTTCCTCAACGTAAGCCACGTACCCCTTCATCAGAGCCGCCATGCTACCAGTGTCTTCTCGCACACTAATAACGCGAGCAGATCTTCACAGCGCAATCCACCATTCTCATGCTTCCCACAATCGGATCCGCATACAACGTGCCCATTCACCGACAGCATCTCATCACCTCATTGTACAATATCGCGTCGGGGAGTCTAATACTGCTTTGGGCTCGAGTAGCAGACGTATACGGCTCTGGCCTCATTTTCCTCGTGGGATCCACCCTATTCACAATTACGTCGGCCGGACTACCGCTTTCGCCAAACGAAGGCACACTGTACATGTTTCGAGCGTTCCAGGGCATCGGCACTGCCGCATCGCTTCCGTCGTCGATTGGCATCCTCGCGGCCACTTTTCCAGCGGGGAAGCGCAGAAACTATGCGCTCGTTGTGTACAACAGCATCTCTTCACTAGGGGCTGTTTTCGGCAACATCACAGGCGGCATCATTGGTGGCTATTCGTCGTGGAAATGGGTCTTTTGGTCTGCGGCCATCCTCGGCGCCATGGTGACGCTCGTCGCTGCCAGGACGGTCCCTTGGCGAGGACTTGCTCCGAAGACGTCGCTTCAGGGACTGGAGAAGGCGTCTTCAGTTGACTGGCTTGGTGGCGCTCTAGTCACAGCTAGTCTTACTACACTCCTTGTCACTATATCCAACGGCGGGAGCTGGAATGAGCTGCAGAATCCTTTGCAATTGGTTCTCGGGCTGTTTATGGGCTACATGTTTATCCGCAGACAGCGGAAACTTGAAGGGAATCCGATGCAACCACCCCTATTTAGGTTGTCTCTTTTGAGTATTCCAGGACTCTCTCCTGCTCTCTTTACCTATGCTTGTTTTGTTGCATCCTTCAACGCATTTCTCGTCTATGCGTCCTTGTTGTGAGTAGGCCTTTCCTCCTGCCCTTCCTCTTGTACCATCTGTGCTAACCATCATCTTTAGCTACCAGCGGTATCTCGGTCTCTCAGTCTTGGAGACTACATTGCGTTTCATTCCATCCGGTCTCAGTTGCTGTTTGATAGCGCTATTCGTCGCTCCCGCGCTTTCCGCCATTTCCGGTTTCCATCTGCTGATCGGAGCCATCTTCGCAAGCATAGTATCCGCTTTACTCTTCACCGTCCCCATCCCTCCATCGACTTCGTACTGGCTCTACGGATTGCCAGCCATGTGTCTAACTATGAGCGTTGAGGTCCTGGCACCTGTTCTCAGTCTTTTCGTGGTCAAATGCCTGGATCAGGATAACCAAGCCCTCGGCGGTGGCCTCTTGCAAACAAGCAATAATATAGGTAAAGCTGTTGGCTTGGCTATTGCGGGATTAGTGCAGAGGCTTGTTGAGACCATCTTGGCTCCTGTTTGCAAAGATTGTGAAGTCGGCACCTTGGCAGCAAAATCCGAAGGTAGAGTTGGCGACCAAATATTGTTGACTGGTATTCGCGCAGCGCAATGTGCCAACATAATCTTCGCTGTGTTAGCCCTGATTACTACATTGGTTTATCTTAGGAAACTGCGAACGTTGTGATGTGTTGGTCGAAAGGAACGACACCAAGGTGTAGGGTTACGGAGCTTGGAAAGTAACGCGTGCATGGGCTTTCGCAATCTCGCACCAAGGGCTTAAGGGTATGCTTTCATTCAAGGTTCGCGATTACTGATTTGATCTTTCTTTTGTCACTACAAGATTTGTATGCAAAAATTTATCACAAAAACGACTGGTGTCAACTGTTTCTCAAAACGCGAACGCCTACAGCATCATTCATCTAGTGGTACTTTTCCGGAGTGAACAACGTTGACAAGATCCGGCTCTGGTGTTTTCATCGCTCGTTCCAGCTTCCCTTGAACTTCATGCATTTGCTCGAACGCATACGCAATTTCTATCAGCACTTCCTCGCTCCACTTTCTTCCAAGAAAGCTGATGCCAAACGGTATTCCCGGAGCCAGATCCGCAATGTCCCAGCCAGCCAAATGCTTAACAAGTGTCTCAGCACCCGCAGCACCGAGTGGTACAGTGATTATCGGCGATCCGACAAGCGCAGGGATCTCGAACGCGATCGTGGTGGGCAGGACAATGGCATCAAGTTGATGGCGCTCGAGAGCTCCAAGAACTCCGCCCTCGCCACCAAACAGCAAGTTTTCCTGGTAGTGTTTGGCAAAATTGGGCCTCTGGTTATGGAGTTCTTGATCGAGAGCAACGTCCCAGCTGTGTGTGTTTCGTTGTGGGTATTCTTCAGCCGCGCAACTACGTGTAAATTCTCGCAGGCCTGCGAGATCACAAATTTGGTGTGGATTATGCTCGAGATTTGCGAAGAATTGAGAAATGTTGCTGGCGAAGTCGGCGCGTGTTACCAGGTTGCATGGCCGTACTTTCCAAGCCGCGTAAGTTGTGAAGTCGGCATTGTCGATTATTGTGGCGCCTGCGCCGCTCATGAGCGCCGTTGCTTCTTCGAAAGCAGGCAGTATGTGTTTTACCAAGTCTGCTTCTGCATCGAGAACATTACGCGCTATCCCAATCCGCTTGCCGTGCAGTCCGTCTAGCCTGCAGAAGGACGAGTATTTAGGAATCTGGCTGAGTGGCGATGACAGAGTGTATGCATCCATTGGATCCGGCCCGGAAATCACCTCGAGTAGTCTTGCAGCATCCTCTACTGTTCTCGCCATCGGGCCAACGGTGTCCTGATGTTCGCTGACGGGAACGACCATGTATCGGGACGTCAACCCAACGGTGGTTTTGATACCTACGATGTTGTTTCTGTCGCATGGACTGACTATGCTTCCAGATGTCTAAAGTTCCCAGCATTAACAAAAGTCTTGTCCAATTTCACATGAATGGAGCCAAACATGAAGCTGAGCGTTGAGCGATGCACATACCTCCGTACCGATAGCCGCCCACGCAAGCCCAAGATCCACAGCTGTAGCATTCCCTCCTGAACTTCCACCGGGACACTGTTTTGGGTAATATGCTGCGTAGCTCTGCCCGGAGATTGCGTTCCAGGACTTGGTCGAGTTGGTTGACCGAAGCATTGACCACTCGGACAAGCTCGTCTTACCCAATATAATGAGGCCATGAGCACGAAGTTTTTCGGCAATGCTAGAATCAGCGCGAAGCTTTGCGTTCAAAAGAGCATATGAGCCGGATGAGAGGGATGTGAGCTAGAGACTAATAGAGTTGGGGTGCTTTGGGGAGGAACCAACCATGGGTTTGCATGCGATCACGGGTGCCGATGTTGCCTTTGAGAAGGACAGGAAGCCCGTGAAGGGGGCTATGATGTTGATGTCAGCACGGTGCTTCTTTAGGGTAACCTTGGACCGTGCGCTTATTACCCTCGGAGTCTACCTCTCGCCCTCTCATCGTCTAGACCTGCCGCAATTGATATGGCATCTGGGTTGATTTCCATAACGGCGTTCAGCGCACTATTCACATCCTCTATGCGCTTTAAGCATGCCTAGCACAAGTATTAGTTTAAGAGACCCGACTAGCAGCTGGGAGAAGCATACCACGACGAGATCCACGCTGGTAAAGCGAGAATCTGACAACCCGCTTACTAGCTCCTCTGATGTAGCGTTTAAAAGAGAGGGTATTTCGGCCCCTTTCTTAGAACACTCGTAAGCATTCTTCATCTTGAATCACTTGTGTAGCGAAGAAGGTAATAAGTTCAAGGAAGTTAGGAACACTTACGCTCCTTCCTTATAGAAGGTGCACTTCTATAAGATATATAACATACTAACTAAAATAGACTAGATTTATAAAGCTATATAATAATATAAAGTAAAGTTTTAGTAAAATAAAATAAAATATAAAGTAAAATATAAAATAAAATATAAAATAAAATAATATATTTAATAAGTAAGTTACTATCTTTTAACTATTATATTAACTTTAAAGCTTTATTACGTATCTTTATTATAATTAAATAACTACTATAGTATACTAAATTAATTTTTAAAAGTACTACTATTACTTATACTATCTATTTTAACTATATATATATAAGTATTATATCTAGACTACTTATAATACCTATACTAAGCCTTTTTCTATACTCTTTTTAATATATTTCTACTATTACTATAACTAGAATCTATCTATTTAACTAATACTTTTTATACTTTTTTAACTATAAGAGTTTTTTCTATATATATATATATATTATATAAGGTTTTACTTATAGAAACTATTTATAACTCTATTAGATAGAGCCTAGAATATAGTTAAACTATTAGAGTTATATATAAAGTAAGATATATAACTATTATAATAAGCTAGTATAATAGTATTATAGTAATACCGTAATACCTCTATATCTATACCACCCTTACTATAATACCTGAACTAGCTGCTAGTAATAACTATTAGCTGTTAGCTAGAATATAACCGACTTATCTTAACTATAATAGAGGAAGGTTTCGCCGATCTAGCTAGCCTATTATTATAAATATAGAACGCTAAGAGGTACCGCCTCTATAGCTAGGGTTTAATCTAATATTAGCTACTATACAGGTTAACTCGGACGAGAACTAATAAAGTAATAATAGGTAGAAATATATTAAGAACTAATTATTAGATAGTAAGTAGTAGGACTATAGAAACTAGGGAGATAATTAGCTAGATAATAAGGTATAGTATAACCTATATATATAATAATAGCAGAGGTATTAGGTATAGTAGAATAGACCTAATAGACCTAACAGATCTAATAAACTAGACTTAGTAGTCTTAGACCTAACTATATAAGATAGAAGATCTTTTTAGTAGATTAAGTCCTATATAGTTATTCTCGTAGATTTATCTTATTACTCTATTTATAACGGCGCAGGTAAGATAATAGGTCCAAATGCGGCACGAATCTACTCAGAGGTATATAGGAGTGCGTGGGGGTTCAGGGACCTAGGAATTCTATTAACACCTATAGGCCTTGTACGAAAGGATATAGAAGAACTACTAAGCTACTTATAAGGGAGTGTACAACTATATACGGAAGGGAAAAGGGGTAGAACTAGGGGTAGGATAAGATAAGCGAAAAGCTTTGGGATAAGGTTGTATATGAAGCTTTTCGTGGAACGATTTCTTTGCATTATTACACTACCCCCCTCCTTATAGGCTGATAGTCCCTATCTGCGCTAGTTTGGGAGGGAATCGGGGCTGTTACGGATGGGTTCTAGTATAAAGAAATTTCTTCGAGGAGGTATTTACCAGTAAGAGCTAATACGCGCGGTTGCCTATAGAGATGCGTTTATTAATATAATATTAAGTAAGGTTTTCGCGGTGAGTGTGATTGACCTATATATTAGCTGGTAACTACTATCGTGATAGTTTATTAATATTGCAATTTCGTCGCGTATAGCAACGAGCGTTTACTAGCCTTAGTATATTACTAGGTCGCTGTCAACTAAGCTTCTTTAACTAAATAATAACTTCTACTCTATACGTATTGTTGCGCGTCCCTAGAACCGTTAATTATTAAAGTATTACTAACGCCTTATAGAAAAAATTAATTAATATACTACTCTACCCGCCTCCTAGAGCCTCTTTAGAAGCCTTCTAGGTTATCTACCTTTAAATTACGCGCGCGCTCGCCTGCGGGTAATATATAATATTTTCCTTTCAGTCTCTAAGATTAAAAAAATGCGAGTATTATACCTTATAAAATAAAAAGTACAACCCCGTACGAATCGCATCTAATACTAGTAGGGTACTTACTACTAACATACTTATAGATCCCCTTCTACTGTAAGGAAGAGTTTCTAGTCCTCCGGGGCTATCTCAAACTATAGGTAGTAGCCTAATACGTAGGGGATAAGGAGGATAAAAAGGTAGCCTTCGAGGCTATTTTAAAGTCTACTTACAGCCTAGCGCTTATAGTTTAGGTTATAAAGAGTTAGGAAGATAGCCTTCCTACAGCCAGTATCCAGGTAGCTTTATTCTACTAGGGTACTGAGTTGCTCTATCGGGTTTCGGCTCTAGAGGCTCTAATATCTAGCCTTTAAGCTGACATCGCGGCGCTCTTAGGCGGCTAAAGACAAGGTGGGGGAGGTTCGGGGGGAGTCCGGAGGGAAAGAAAGGGAAGGAGAGTAGAGGAGGAGAGGACTAGGGAAGTATCTAACAGCCTGCTATTAGACCCTCCGGATTCTATAGAGGAGTAATTTCGGGCCTATACTTTAGTTTTTTAATCTACTACTCAACTCTTATATATTATCGTCTACCAGGTAATCTATATTCTCTATACTATCCTTATATACCTTAATCCATTTAGTTAGGGCTCTTAGAGGTCCTAGCTAATTTGGATACTTATTATAAAAAGCTCTCAGCTTATAAGGCGAACCTATAAAATTTAAGGCTTTATACTAGACCGGGTCGGGATTATATCCTACCTATTTTATACGGTATTTGAGGGTCTTGCGATACAGCTTACTAGCCAGTATTTCCTCAACCTCCCACTCTTCTACCCCCTTAATAGCGATAGCGGGTGGTTTCGGAGCTTCTTACTCTAGTAGAGGGTCTTAGGGGTCTTTATACAGCAGGTTTGGTGCGAAGATATTATATATTCTCAACCCTAGAGGTAGCTGTAGACGGTATAAGTTTCCAACCTATTCTAGTACTTTAAAAGGGCCCTTCTATTAATCGGATAGCTTTCGGCTCGGTCTCTAGACCGTAAGGTTCTTAGTATTTAGGTAGACTATATTACCGATCTACTAATCAATTAGTTGCTAGTAATAGTTAATAATAGATTATATACGATCCTAAGCCTTCTTAATATTAGCCTTTACGGTTTTCTAGGCTGTATATATACGAGTTACTAGAGCTAAGGCGTCCTTACGATTTAATTTGTCTGTTACAGTAATAGGATTAATAGAATGTTTTCAATTCCAACTCTAACGGGGTTTAAATCCGTATAGGATCTGATATAGAGATATTCCGATAGTTATATAGGGTAGAGTTACTTGTACTCGGTCGATTATAGGTAATAGAGAACTCTAGTTATTCTAGTAGAAGGATATAAAAGGGCGCAGTCTCTGATTAATGTACTTATTTATAATCTCCGTCTGTCCGTTAGTCTCTTTATAATAAGTAGTAGATAGTTTAATCTTTACGCTTAAGATATAGCAGAATTCGGACTAGAAACTAGATATAAACTAAGGTCCTTAGTCTAAAATAATAGTTTCGGGCGTATAGCTAAAGCGGTATACCTATTAAATAAATAATTCGGCTATTCCCCTTGCGTTAATTATATAATAGTAGGGGATAGATACCGCTTGTTTAGACAGACGATTAATTACTACTATAATCTAATTGTATCCGGACTTATCTATAGAGAAATCCTTAAAGTTAATATATAGGTGCTGTATTAGTTAATTTAGTATAGGAAGTAGGTAGATAAAATCTAGGGTTCGGGTTTATATCAGATAAGCTTTACAGTATAGGATATAATTCCGTATATATCGTTTGCAAGTAGCCTCTATACCCTTCTAGTAGTACTTCTAGGATAGTAACTAATAGGTTTTAGTAGCGCTTAGGTGTGCGGAGGATACTTAGTTATAAGTCTCTTATATAAGTCGCGTGTAAAGGCCTGAATCTAATAGGATATATAAGCGATTGTTGTAGAGGAGTAGTCTATTCTCTATCTAATACTTGTAGGATAGAAGTGTGCGTTCCTACGCGAAGGAGGCTCGGTTTTCCTATAGTAATACGTCGATCAACTCTAGAGAGTCTAGTAATATAACCTACTCCTAGCCTTTAATAACGTTTAGTATAGCCGCTTAAGTTATTATTTAGATAATATAGGATTAGACTAATTTAGCATTAATTCGGGGGTGAAGTTAATGCGGTCTAAATAGGACTCTCGACCGGTTATCGGTTTAAGCTACTTTTAAGTTTTCTATATCTTATTCGCAACGACTAAGGATATCTACTCTAATATTATTCTTACCTAGGGTATACTCGATTCAGAACTAATACTAAGCTAATTCCTCGGTCTAATAAACTTAACGAGTATTAAGTACCTTTATAGTTATAAAATATTTGAGTGAGCGATGATTAGTATATACTAGAGTCCTAGTAGCTACCGAAGTAAGTTCTACCCTCTATTACTTAAACGTAGTAATGATTGCGAATAGTTTCTTGTTGTAGATCTCCTAGTTCAGTTCCGAACCGGATAGAACCTTACTATAGAACGTTATAGGGTACTATTTTCCGTTAAGATATTTCTATAACAGTACTTCTACAACTACTCTATTAGAGGCATTAGTTTCCATTTTTATTTCTAACGTAGGGTTAAAGTAGTAGAGAGTAGGTATACTCAACAGGGCTGACTTCAATTTCTTAAAGGTAATATTACATTCTGAAGTCTATATAAAAGGGGTCGTAGAGCTCTATAGTATAATAATTAGCTTTATAATACGCGAGAATTCCGGTACAAACTATTAATAGAATCCAGTAAAACCTAAGAAGGATTTTACACCCGTTATAGTAGTAGGTAGCTGTTAGTTGCGCAGTACTTCTACCTTCTCTAAGTTAACTTTAAAGCCTTTATTTAAGAAGATGTAGCTAAGGTATTTAGTTCAGGTAATATAGAATTCGCTCTTCTTAATATCAACTTATAACCCTACTTAATATAATCTCTTAAGAACTTTCTTAACGTAGATAGCGTGTGTCGCCTCGTCTTCTAAGTAGATAAAAATATCGTCTAGGTAAGCAATATAGAAGTTATCTAGGTAGTCGATTAGTACGTTATTTATATAGCGCTAGTAAGTTGCTAGACTATTATACAATCTAAAAGGTAGAACTTTATACTTATAGGTTCTATATCGAGTCCGAAAGGTAGTATATTCTTTAGAACTAGGGTCTATTTTAATCTTGTTAAAGGCCGCACGAATGTTAAACTTAGTAAAGATTACTACCTTAGTAGGTTTAGATAGGAGTTTATCTATGCGTAGTATCGGATATACGTTTTTATAGGTAAAAGTATTAAATTTACGATAATCTATACAGATATATAGGTTACTATTAGGTTTGCGAACGCAAAGGATTGGAGATATAAAGGAGTTCCGACTCTATTTAATATATCTATACCGTAGATTATCTATAATATACTTCTTAGTTACCTCCAGCTCCTTAACATTCTACTTATACAACGGGCTGTAACTATTAGGGAGGGGTTCTATAAGGACAATCTTATAATTATAAGGGTAGTATTCTAGTAATTAATAAGCCGCAGTTTTGTTAAATATATTCTAATATCTATAGTATTTAGATAGCAATCGGAGATTTACTAATGCTTTGTTTTCAGCCTCGTCTTCCAGCTCTAGGGCTTGCTTATCTTTAATCAGCCGCTTAATTTCGTATAGAGACGTAAAGAAAAACTTGTTCTCTTTCCTCTTTATATTAAAGTGGAAAGTATTAGCTAAGATAAGAGCAATAATAAGAGAATAGACTTTCTTCGGATTGGGTTTAGACTTTATTTTATGCGGGCGTGCGGGAGCTCTAAGCTTGTTTAAACTATAAGCTATAGAAGACTAATATAGTTTTAGCAGTCTTAGTAGACCCTTAATATAATAGATAGTCGGACTATAGAACTACTAATACTAGTTCTTTTCCTATAGAGCGTCGCGTCGCTGGATATCTAGCTCTACTTCCTTATCGCGTGCTAGCTGAGTTAATTATATAAGAAGAGGAGGTAAAGGATTATAAATAGCAGGATACTTAGAGGGCTATATAATCCGATTCTTATCTATATCTAGCAGGAGTTGAAAACAACGTAACTATTTAATACTAATAATACAATCTTAAGTACCTAGATCTATAATAATAAATGGGTAGTTTCAGATAGTTCTCTTATTAATTTACAGGTGTAAGTAGATATACTAATTAACTAGGGTTTAGATTTAGTCCTAAAAACCTTTAACAGTAATTTTAAAGGGTAAGCGCTGTATTAATATATATAGAGCTTAGGAGAGTAATCTAGCTACTATAGAATTAAGGAATAGGAAGCCTTAGGCGCCTGTATTAATAAGGGCGTTTAGTTGTACACCAACGCCTTTTAAATATAGAATAGTAGGGATTCGGAAGTACTTTCCTCTAAACAAATATAACAAATCGATATTTAATAAGTTATACTTGCTTAAGCCTAGGACGGAGAGTTTTCCTAGGCGTTTCTGTTTCCCACCTGAGAACTATCTAGGTGGTACTCGTTTACGTCTAGGAACTCTTCTTCCTTAATCTTCTCTTATTTAACCTCTATCTCTTATACTTTAAGAACTGTACATTTATTTACGAAGTATCCTAGTTTACTATAGTTATAGTAATTACCTAGAGTCGTATATCTTTCAGGTGCGGGAGTCTTGCTGGGTTATTAAAGAGCGATTATAGTAGAACGAGGTGTTAATACTAGGGTAGATCGGGGTGGTATTAGATCGTAGGTTACCTTAGATAAACTCTTAGAAACCTTCTAGTACTAATCCGAATTTGTTTTAGCTGCAACCTATAGGCTGGCAGTTTATTCTAGGAGGTTAGGAACACTCCTCCTTTCTATATTGTAGGCTATTAAGTAGGCGACTATAGCGTTAAAGGAGCCTTTCCATATAAGCTTAAAGCTAAGGTTTAGTATCCTCAGGCTGGGGAGAATCTTATCCTATAGGTAGAAGAACTACTTAGATTAGGGTACGGATCCCCTAATAGCTGTACTAATAAAGCGAGCTTTGAAAGTTGGGAACGCTTCTCCCTTATTTATCTTTAGGACCTAAAACGCCTGTTACGCCTCTATCTCTTCATTACCTATAATAAAATACGATCGTAGAAGCGAAATTATTTCTTTAGCATTCTTAAACCGATACTAGTCCAATTCGGCTAGGTATTTTAGCTCTAGATACCCTTTCGCAGTACTAGAAGTATATCTTTATACTAACGCTATGCGTGCACGCTCTGTCCGATAGTAATCTATATTAATCTTAAGTCGGTCTAGGATCGAGGCTTACTATTATTTAAATATAGGTTCGTTGCTATCTATAAGGCTTTCGATCTTAGGTATACATTTAGTAAGGTAGGCTTAAGGGGGCTTAGGGGTGGCCGAGAGGTTTCTTGCTAGGGGAGTCGTAAAAGTTTCTTAGCGTATTATTAGTTCTGATTCGGTGGTTTATAGAGGTTGATTAGAACTAACAGTTCTCTATCGTGTTAAGCATGCGATCTCCTCCTATAAAATTGCAATTTATTCCTTAA
Organism: Lojkania enalia; assembly: GCA_010094045.1. Taxonomy (NCBI): domain Eukaryota; kingdom Fungi; phylum Ascomycota; class Dothideomycetes; order Pleosporales; genus Lojkania; species Lojkania enalia. The sequence continues at coordinate 83,262 of ML986750.1, forward strand.
GGGTTAGTTTACTCCGATTTCCCTCTAAATTAGATAGGTTCTTTATTATAGGCCCTATAGAGAGGGGTCCGCCTGTCGCAGGGCCCCCTATAGGAGGTAACGGTTGTTCTACACGCGTAGATAGAAGCTTACTCTTACTACGACTTACGCGTGTATCGGTTCTAGCACAGAAATCAGAAGGTGAATTATAGTTAGATATCGGCGGTTGCCTCTAATTCTGATGGGTTATTAGTAGTCTCTAAGTTTCTACCTAGGCGTACTCTACGCAGCTTTTCTAAAGGCAATCCTAATCGTAGGGGATAGGAAGTTCTAAACCTAAAGGCTTCAGTTAATAGAAGGTCTTTAAAATTCTATCTAGGTAACTGAATAATTTAATGTAACGGTATATAAGTATTATAACCTAAACTAAATCGGGCGTGTCTCGGACTTAGACGTATTTAAATAAACAATCGATACGATATTATTAAAGAGGCCGTTACTAGCAGTATTAAATTCTTCTATATAATATAATAGCGTAGGTAAGATAATAGGTCTGAATGCAGCACGAATCCACTTAGAGGTATATAGGAGTACGTGGGGGTTTAGGGACCTAGGAATTCTATTAACACCTATAGGCCTTGTACGAAAGGATATAGAAGAACTACTAAGCTACTTATAAGGGAGTGTGCAACTATATACGGAAGGGAAAAGGGGTAGAACTGGGGGTAGGATAAGATAAGCGAAAAGCTTTAGGATAAGGTTGTATATAAAGCTTTTCGTGGAACGATTTCTTTGCATCGTTACACTATTAGACTTCTAAATATACTTGTTATATTTAAAGAACTAACGATTCTAATATTCTCTCTTTATTAAAGCTACTACCTCTAATTAATCTAATATAAATAAGGCTTTAGTATATATATAACTATAATAGTAGTTATTATATATACTAGTAGTATATATATAACTATAATAGTAGTTATTATATATACTAGTAGTATATAGGTTAGTAATATAATAACTACCTAATATTAAGAGAATAGGAACTATTTAAAGATATCTACTATATTGTAAAGTTAAGTTATAATAACCTAAAAGTTATAAACCCTAGAAGAAACTATAGTATAAAAAGTATAAGAATAAGAAACCTATATTATATAGATATAATATAAGCTAGCTATAGCTAGAACCGACCTAGCTAAAGCTAAATAGTAAGTATAAACTAAAATAGCTTTATTAAGAAAGTTTAATAGTAAGAAAGAATATATTAACCCTTTCCTTATATTAATAGATAGAACTATACTTTAGGTTTAATAGTACGACCTTTTTCTTAGATAAGAATAAGATCTTAGCTACAATAATAAATATAGAAGAGATACCGCTAGTATAAGCTAAACTATTTATAGCCGACTAGTTAGAGAATAGAGGTAATATAAAGAAGACTAGAGAATCTATAGACGAACTCTTTAAGAGCTGAGAAGAATTTAAGAATAAGATCCGAAATATCTTTAAAGAAGTAGATATAAAATAGAAAGTATAAAGGAAGCTACTAAAGCTAATCTAGACTAAGAGGGTAATAGATTATACTATAGAGTTCTAAAGGCTTAGTACTAGACTAGAATAGGACGATAGTATACTAGTAGAAATCTTCTATAAAGGGCTTAAAGATAAGGTTAAGGATAACCTAGCTAGAGAAAAAGGGCTAATAGAGCTATTAGAAATAATTAAATTGGTAGTTAGAATTAATAACTATTAATATAAGTAGAAGATAGAGAAATAATTTTAGCCGCAAATATTCGTACCAACTAAGAAGGAGAATAAGACGGTACTATAGGATGGGGATCTAATAGTCCTTAGAAAAGTTAAAAAGGATAAGAGAAAGAACTACTAATAATTAAGGATAAGTAATTTTAAAAAAGAAAGGCTTAAAAAGGGAGTATATTTTCTATATAAATAAAAAGGGTACTATATAAAAGAATATCTAAATAAGAAGAAGGAAGTTTAGATAATAACTACGTAACTTACTAATAAATATTAATAAATATAGTACTAGATATATTATATAAATAATAGATACGAAATATACTGTTTAATAAAAAAAGGAAATAATTATTAGCTACAGCTAAGAAGAGTAGTAGTAGTTATTAGATATATAGAATATCTACTAGGTATACTAAAACTTAATAGTATAATAATCCTAGAAAGAATAAAGTAAAAAAAGTACTAGATCTATAATAAAACTTATTAGATAAGATTATACTCCTAGAAATATTAGAACGTTCTATTTAAAGAAATAACGTTCTAAGATAGCTAGAATATATTAAAAGCTATAGTAAAATTAGTAGGAAAAGTTATAAATAAGAAAATATTTAACGTATTTTACAAGCGAGTCGCCCACCTAAGTAAGTCGCCTACTTTTACTAAGAAGTTATACTCTACCTACTTACAACGTAATACAGCAACTACCTTAACCTTAATTAATCTATTAAGAAGGTTAGATATTACTAGCTATTTTAGCTATTAATTAAGATTAAATTTAGAGCGTACAAAGTACTGCAGCTACTTATAGCATCCTCCGAACGACGCTTAGAAACTAATACGCCGGCAAACCTTCACAACGCGATTATAAGCCTAATTTAAAGAAGCTTACGAAGCTAGAAGAATCAACTATAATATAGTATATACTAGACCTATCATCTTGTAGATACCCTCCTATAATCGATAGTATACGAGATATAGCTAACTATTTACTTAGAGCTCGCTCTATAGACCAGGTCGGTAAAAACTAGCTAACAAACTTTATTAATCGTATTCCTAAGCTTAAAATATACTTCTATCGAAAATACGACTATTAAAGAGCTCTCTATAAGGATCTTAAAGTTATTAGTAACTGGTTCGACCTAGTACGTAATACTAAAGCAAAGTATAGTATTGTTAATAATAATATCTATAATTTCGACGAGACGGGCTTCTAGATAAGTATTATATCTACTAGTAAGGTAGTTACTAGTACTAAACTATCAGCTAGTCGACTAAAATTACTGCAGCTAGGCGATTATAAGTAGATAATAGTTATTTAGGCTATTAGTACTCGCGGTAATACTATCCTACTATTTATTATCTTTACTAGTAAGCAGCACCTCTCTATATAATATTAAGGCGATAATATACTATCTAGAAGAGTAATCGCGCTAAGTAATAGTAGATAGATAAATAATAAGCTTATAATTAAATAGCTAGAACGTTTTAATTAGTATATAAGGTAGTATACAGCAGGCGCTTATCGTCTGCTAGTTATTAATAGCTATAAGAGCTATAGGTCTATTAAGTTTCAGCTGCTCTATAAAGAGAAGAATATTATTCTATTATATATGCCGGTACATTTATTATATCTACTATAACCTCTAGATATAGGCTACTTCTTGCTATTAAAGAAAGCATATAGGCGTAAGATTAATAAGCTTATATAAGCTAGTATCTACTATATTATAAAGCTCAACTTTCTACTAACCTTTCGTACAGTATATTAGCGCTCTATTACTAAGGCTAATATATACGCAAGCTTTCGAGGTACTAGTCTAATACTATATAATTCTAATATAGTACTATTAAAGTTTAATATTAAGCTTCGTACTCTATTACTACTACTAGCAGCTAGTTGCCTCTAGGAGTTAAAAATACTAACCAACACCGTTAAACTAGGGTCTTAAATAATACTAATTTAAGACCGTATTACTAGGTATTAGAATAGCTTACCTACTATAATTAATAATTCTCTTAATTCGCTTACTAAAAGTACTACGCAAATAATTTATTTATACGCACTATTTTAGTATTAGGTTAGTTAACTTTAGGAAGTAAATAAGGCTCTATTACAGCGCAAAAAGCGATTAAAAAAGGTTCTATAGAAGTAAGGTAGCCTTACTAAGGCTGAAGCTGCTGAGATAGCTACTTAAAAGGAGGTAGATAAGCAGCTAGAGGATAAAGTACACGTAGGTAGGAAGCGTAGAAAAGCAGGTACGCTATACTAGAAGTGCTGTAGCTGCTACAGCGAGCCTAGATATAATACTAGAACTTATATAGTAGTAGATAAATAGTATATCTATCCCCTATTAAATTATTATAGTAATACCTATAGGTATTATTATAATACACGCCTCTAAATATAGAGATAGTTAATAAGGTAAGCGACTTACTTAGGTAAGTAACTCGCTTATAAAATACGTTAAATATATATAAAAGGTATATTAAAACTACTCTATAAAGTAGATAAAGGGTAAGAAAGGGAAATATATACTACCTAATAAGAACAGCTGTAAAAGAAATTAGGCTAGCTATTATTAGGACAATTACTTAATATATAAGAGTATTAAAATAAAGTTAAAAGTGTAGCCGAAAATAAATATATAATTATTATTAAGAATTTTACTATTTTAAGATAAAATAGAAGATTATATAGAAAACAGGTACTATTAGATTTATAGAAGTCTAATTTACCTTAGAATAGAATATCTATACCAGCTTAGTAAAATTGTTATAGAAGCTAAAAAGATAAAAAAAGTAGTTTTAAAGGTAAGAGAGATATAGGAAGATATTAGAAGACGACTTAATATTATAGCTTATAAGATAATAGGAGTAAATATACTTAAAGAGGAGGAATATTCTAAAGATAATATATATTTTATAATAGCGCAGGTAAGATAATAGGTCCAAATGCGGTACGAATCTACTTAGAGGTATATAGGAGTACGTGGGGGATTAGGGACCTAGGAATTCTATTAACACCTATAGGCCTTATACGAAAGGATATAGAAGAACTACCAAGCTACTTATAAGGGAGTATGCAACTATATACGGAAGGGAAAAGGGGTAGAACTAGAGGTAGAATAAGATAAGCGAAAAGCTTTGGGATAAGATTATATATAAAGCTTTTCGTGGAACGATTTCTTTGTATTGTTATACTACCCCCCTCCTCGTAGGCTAATAGTCCCTATCTGCGCTGGTTCGGGAGGGAATCGGGGCTATTATAGATAGGTTCTAGTATAAAGAAATTTCTTTAAGGAGGTATTTACCGGTAAAGGCTAATACGCGCGGTTGCCTATAGAGATACGTTTATTAACGTAATATTAAGTAAGGTTTTCGCGGTAAGTGTAATTAACTTATATATCGGCTGGTAACCACTATTGTAACAGTTTGTTAATATTGCAATTTCGTCGCGTATAGTAACAAGCGTTTACCAGCCTTAGTATATTACCAGGTTGCTGTCAACTGAGCTTCCTTAACTAAATAATAACTTCTACTCTGTATGTATTGTTGCGCGTCCCTAAAACCGTTAATTATTAAAGTATCGCTAACGCCTTATAGAAAAATTAATTAATATACCACTCCGCCCGCCTCCTAGAGCCTCTTTAGAGGCCTTTTAGGTTATCTACCTTCAGGCTATATACGCGCTCGCCCGCGGGCGGCATATAATATTTTCCTTTCGGTCTCTAAGATTAAAAAAATGCGAGTATTACACCTTATAAAATAAAAAGTACAACCCCGTACGAATCGCATCTAATACTAGTAGGGTACTTACTACTAACATACTCATAGATCCCCTCCTACTATAAGGAGGAGTTTCTAGTCCTCCGGGGCTATCTTAAACTATAGGCGGCGGCCCGATACGTAGGGGATAAGGAGGATAAAAAGGTAGCCTTCGAGGCTGTTTCGGAGTCCGCTTATAGCCTAGCACTTATAGTCTAGGTTGTAAAAAGTTAGGAAGATAGTCTTCCTACAGCCAGTATCCAGGTGGCTTTGTTCTACTAGGGTACTAAGTTGCTCCGTTAGGTTTCGGCCCTAGAGGCTCTAATATCTAGCCTTTAAGCTGATATTGCGGCGCTCTCGGGCGGCTAAGAACGAGGTAGGGAAGGTTTAAGGGGAGTCCGGAGGGAAAGAAGGGGAAGAAGAGTAGAGGAGGAGAGGACTAGAGAGGTATCTAACAGCCTGCTATTAGACCCTCTAGATTCTATAGAGGAGTAATTTCGGGCCTGTACTTTAGTTTTTAAATCTACTACTTAACTCTTATATGTTATCGTCTACCAGGTAATCTATATTCTCTATACTATTCTTATATACCTTAATTTATTTGGTTAGAGCTTTTAGGGGTCTTAGCTGATTTGGATACTTATTATAAAAAGCTCTCAGCTTGTAAGGCGAACCCATGAAATTTGAGGCTTTGTACCAGACCGGGTCGGAATCGTGTCCTACCCATTTTATACGGTATTTGAGGGTCTTGCGATACAGCTTACTAGCTAGTATTTCCTTAACCTCCCACTCTTCTACCCTCTTAATAGCGATAGCGGGTGGTTTCGGAGCTTCTTACCCTGGTAGAGGGTCCTGGGGGTCTTTACACAGTAGGTTTGGTGCGAAGACATTATATATTCTCGACCCTAAGGGTAGCTGTAGATAGTATAAGTTTCTAACCTGTTCTAGTACTTTAAAAGGGCCCTCCTATTAATCGGATAGCTTTCGGCTCAGTCTCTAGACCGTAAAGTTCTTAGTATTTAGGTAGACTATATTACTAATCTACTAATCAATCGGTTGCTAGTAATAGTTAATAATAGATCGTATACGATCCTAAACCTTCTTAATATTAGCCTTTACGGTTTCCTAGGCTGCATATATATAAGTTACTAGAGCTAAGGCGTCTTTACAATTTAATTTGTCTGTTACGGTAATAGGATTAATAGAATATTTCTAATCCCAACTCTAACAGGGCTTAGATCCGTATAGGATCTGATACGGGGATATTCTGATAGTTATATAGGGTAGAGTTGCTTATACTCAGTCGATTATAGGCAATAGAGAACTCTAGTTATCCTAGTAGAAGGATACGAAAGGGCGCAGTCTCTGATCGATATACTTGTTTATAATCTCCATCTATCCGTTAGTCTCTTTATAATAAGCAGTAGATAGTTTAATCTTTACGCCTAAGATACGGCAGAATTCGGACCAGAAACTAGATATAAACTAAGGTCCTTAGTCTAAAATAATAGTTTCAGGCGTATAGCTAAAGCGGTACACCTATTAAATAAATAATTCGGCTATTCCCCTTGCGTTAATTATACGATAGTAGGGGATAGACACCGCTTATTTAGACAGGCGATTGATTACTACTATAATCTGATTGTATCCGGACTTATCTATAGGAAAATCCTTAAAGTTAATACACAGGTGCTATATTAGTTAATTTAGTATAGGAAGTAGGTAGATAAAACCTAGGGTTCAAGTTTATATCAGATAAGCTTTACAGTATAGGATGCAATTCCGTATATATCGTTTACAAGTAGCCTCTATACCCTTCTAGTAGTACTTCCGGGATAGTAACTAATAGGTTTTAGTAGCGCTTAGGTATACGGAGGATACTTAGTTATAAGCCTCTCGTATAAGTCGCGTGTAAAGGCCTGAATCTGATAGAATACATAAGCGATTATTGTAGAGGAGTAGTCTATTCTCTATCTAATACTTGTAGGGTAAAAGTATGCGTTCCTGCGCGAAGAAGACTCGGTTTTCCTATAGTAATACGTCGATCAACTCCAGAGAGTCTAGTAATATAACCTACTTCTAGCCTTCGATAACATTTAGTATAGCCGTTTAAGTTGTTATTTAGGTAATATAGGACTAGGCTAATTCGGCATTAATTCGGGGGTGAAGTTGATGCGGTCTAAATAGGACTCTCGACCGGTTATCGGTTTAAGCTGCTTTTAAGTTTTCTATATCTTGTTTACGACGACTGAGGATATCCGCTCTAGTATTGTTCTTGCCTAGAATATACTCGATTCGGAACTAATACTAAACTAATTCCTCGGTCTAATAAACTTAACAAGTATTAAGTACCTTTATAGTTATAAAATATTCGAGTAAGCGATGATCGGTGTATACTAGAGTCCTAGTAGCTACTAAAGTAAGTTCTACCCTCTATTACTTAAACGCAGTAATAATTGCGAATAGTTTCTTATTATAAATCTCCTAGTTCAGTTCCAAACCAGATAGAACCTTACTATAGAATACTATAGGGTACTATTTTCCGTTAGGATATTTCTATAACAGTACTCCTACAACTATTCTATTAGAGGTATTAGTTTCTATTTTTGTTTCTAACGCAGGGTTAAAGTAGTAGAGAGTAGGTATGCTTAATAGGGCTGACTTTAATTTCTTAAAGGTAATGTCACATTCTAAAGTCTATATAAAAGGGGTTATAGGGCTCTATAGTACGATAATTAGCTTTGCAACACGCGAGAATTCCAGTATAAACTGTCGATAGAATCCAGTAAAACCTAAGAAGGATTTCACACCCGTTATAGTAGTAGGTAGCTACTAGTTATACAGTACTTCCACCTTCTCTAGGTTAACCTTAAGGCCTTTATTTAAGAGGATGTAGCTAAGGTATTTAGTTCGGGTAATATAGAATTCGCTCTTCTTAATATTAACTTATAACCCTGCTTAATGTAATCTCTCAAGAACTTTCTTAACGTAGATAGTATGTATTACCTCGTCTTCTAAGTAGATAAGGATGTTGTTTAGATAAGCGATACAGAAGTCATCCAGGTAGTCGATTAGTATATCGTTTATATAGCGCTGGTAAGTTGCTAGACTATTATATAATCTAAAAGGTAGAACTTTATACTTATAGGTTCCGTATCGAGTCTAAAAGGTAGTATATTCCTTAGAACTAGGGTCTATTCTAATCTTGTTAAAGGCCGCGCGAATGTCGAACTTAGTAAAAATTACTACCTTAGTAGGCCTAGATAGGAGTTTATCTATGTACGGTATTAGATATACGTCTTTACAGGTAAGAGTATTAAGTTTATAATAATCTACGCAGATACGTAGGTTGCTATTAAGTTTACAGACGTAAAGGATTGGAGATATAAAAGAGCTCCGACTCTGCTTAATATACCTATACCGTAGATTATCCATAATATACTTTTTAGTTGCCTCCAGCTCCTTAACGTTCTACTTATATAACGGGCTATAACTATTAGGGAGGGGTTCTGTAAGGATAATCTTATAATCGTAAGGGCGGTGTTCCGGTAATTAATAAGCTGCAGTTTTGCTAAATATATCCTAATACCTATAGTATTCAGATAGTAATTGGAGATTTACTAGTACTTCGTTTTTAGCCTTATCTTCCAGCTCTAGGGCTTACTTGTCTTTAATCAGCCGCTCGATTTCGTATAGAGATATAGAGAAAAACTCGTTCTCTTTCCTCTTTATGTTAAAGTAGAAAGTATTAACTAAGATAAGAACGATAATAGAAGAATAGACTTTCTTCGGATCGGGTTTAGACTTTATTTTATACGGGTGTATAGGAGCTCTAAACTTGTTTAGACTATAAGCTATAGAAGACTAATATAGTTTTAGTAGTTTTAGTAGACCCTTAATACGATGGATAGTCGGACTGCGGGACTACCGATACTAGTCCTTTTCCTATAGAGCGTCGCGTCGCTGGATGTCTAGCTCTACTTCCTTATTACGTGCTGGCTGAGTTAATTGTATAAGAAGAGAAGGTAAAGGATTATAAGTAGCAGGATACTTAGAGGGCTATATAATCCAATTCTTATCCGTATCTAGTAGGAGTTGAAAATAATATAACTATTTAATACTAATAATACAATCCTAAGTACCTAGATCTATAATAACAAATAGGCAGTTTTAGATAGTTCTCCTATTAATTCGTAGGTGTAAGTAGATATACTAATTAACTAGAGTTTGGATTCGGTCCTGAAAACCTTTAACGGTGATTTTAAAGAGTAAGCGCTGTATTAACATATATAGGGCTTAGAAGAGTAATCTAGCTACTATAGAATTAAGGAATAGGAAGCCTTAGGCGCTAGTATTAATAAGGGCGTTTAGTTGTACACCAACGCCTTTTAAATATAGAACGGTGGGGATTTAGAAGTACTTTCCTCTAAATAAATACAACAAATCGATATTTAATAAGTTATACTTACTTAAGCCTAGGACGGAGAGTTTTTCTAGGCATCTCTGTTTCCTACCCAAGAACTATCTGGATAGTACTTATTTACGTCCAGGAACTCTTCTTCCTTAATCTCCTCTTATTTAACCTCTATCTCTTATACTTTAAGGACTGTACATTTATTCGCAAAATATCCTAGTTTACTATAGTTATAGTAATTACCTAGAGTTATATGCCTTTCAGGTGCGGAAGTTTTACTAGATTATCGGGGAGCGATCGTAGTGGAACGAGGTATTAATACTAGGGTAGATTAGGGTAGTATTAGATCGTAAGTTACCTTAAATAAACTCTTAGAAGCCTTCTAGTACCGATCCGAATTTGTTTTAGCTGCAACCTATAGGCTAATAGTTTATTCTAGAAGGTTAGGAACGCTTCTCCTTTCTATATTGTAGGCTGTTAAGTAGGCGACTATAGCGTTAAAGGAGCCTTTCCATATAAGCTTAAAGCTAAGGTTTAATATCCTCAGGCTAGGGAGAATCTTATCCTATAGGTAGAAGAACTACTTAGATTAGGGTACAGATCCCCTAATAGCTGTACTAATAAAGCGAGCTTTAAAAGTTGGAAACGCTTCTCCCTTATTTATCCTTAGGACCTGAAACGCCTGTCGCGCCTCTATCTCTTTATTACCTATAATAAAATACGATTGTAGAAGCGAAATCATTTCTTTAGCATTCTTGAACTGATACTGGTCCGATTTAGCTAGGTATTTTGGCTCTAGATACCCTTTCGCAGTACTAGAGGTGTATCCCTATACTAACGCTATACGTGCACGTTCTATCGGATAGTAATCCGCATTAATCTCGAGTCGGTTTAGAATCGAGGCTCGCTATTATTTAAATGTGGGTTTACTGCTATCTATAAGGCTTTTAATCTTAGGCGTGCGTTTAGTAAGGTAGGCTTAAGGGGGCTTAAGGGTGGCTGAGAGGTTTCTTACTAGGGGAGTCGCAAAAGTTTCTCAGCATATTATTAGTTCTAATTTAGTGGTTTATAGAGGTTAATCGGGACTAACAGTTCTCTGTCGTGTTAAGTATATAATCTCCTCCTGTAAAATTGCGATTTATTTCTTAAGGGTTAGTTCGCTCCAATTTCCCTCCAAATTAAATAGGTTCTTTATTATAGGCCCTATAGAGAGGGGTCCGCCTGTCGCAGGGCCCCCTATAGGAGGTAACAGTTGTTCCACACGCGTAGATAGAAGCTTACTCTTACTACGACTTACGCGTGTATCGGTTCTAGTATAGGAATTAGAAGGTGAATTATGGTCAGACATCAGCGGTTGCCTCCGATTCTAATGGGTTATTAGTAGTCTCCGAGTTTCTACCTAGGCGTACTCTACGTGGCTTTTTCGAAGGCAATCCTAATCGTAGGGGATAGGAAGTTCCAAACCTAAAGGCTTCGGTCGATAGAAGGTCTCTAAGATCCTATCTAGGTAACTGAATAATTTAATATAATAGTATATAAGTATTATAACTTAAACTAAATCGGGCGTATTTTAGACTTAAATATATTTAAATAAACAATCGATGCGATATTATTAAAGAGGCTGTTACCGGCAGTATTAAGTTTTTCTATATAATATAACGGTGTAGGTAAGATAATAGGTCCGAATGCGGCACGAATCTACTCAGAGGTATATAGGAGTGCGTAAGGGATTAGGGACCTGGGAATTCTATTAACACCTATAAGCCTTATACGAAAGAATATAGAAGAACTACTAAGCTACTTATGAGGGAGTGTGCAACTATATACGGAAGGGAAAAGGGGTAGAACCGGGGGTAGGATAAGATAAGCGAAAAGCTTTGGGATAAGGTTGTATATAAAGCTTTTCGTGGAACAATTTCTTTGCATCGTTACATATTTAAAGAAATATAAAGTTTTAAACTAAAAATAATATATAGTTAGATACTAGTACTATTAAAATATATTTAGGGTACTTAAATAGTAAGAATTAGATAAAGATTATTAACTAATTAAATAGTAGTAGTATTTTTTAAAATAGAAGTATAAAGTATATAGTAAATAGATAAAGACTATTTACGTCTAAGAACTATAGATAAAGTATAGTATAGATAGATATCTACTATATAGAAGAGAAAAGGAGAAGGTAGAGTTCTTTCTACTTTAGTTAAAAAACTAAATAGCCCCTAAAGTAATAACTATATTAAAAAACTAGGTAGGAAAGTTATTAGATAAGTTACTAATATAGTACTTTTATATATAGTACTCTAAATAGAGTTTAATAGAAGAAAGCTTAAAATATTACTTAATAGTAGAGCTTTAGATACGTTTATATTAGTATAATATAAGTAGTAAGTAAGTACGCTAGGCAAGTAAGCGCGCTACCTTATTAACTTTTTTAACTATTCTAGCGATATATTTTTACAACGTATTAAAATACTATAAATATAATATATATCCTTAATTAAATAGTATCTATAGTACTCTTCTCGCACGTACGTAAGTTATACCTAGTCTTTCTATAGTAACTATAGTATATAGAAGCCTACTAACTTATACTTAACCGCGTCTTACCTTAATATATTTTACCCTCTAACTACTGCTTAACCGCTATTTAAGTAATAATCTCCTCTCCCTCTACTTTTAATAAGGTGCTTTACTTCTAAATCCACTTCTTTTTATACTATTTACGCGTTGTAGCAGCCTTATTTACTTTCTTAAGGCTAGCGACTTAACCCTTTAGTAATATAGCTGAATAAAGTATTACTTTAGTACCTTTTTTAAGCTAATTAATTACTATAATAATAGAAGTAGGTAATAAACTTTTATACCTTCGAATCTAATCGCGAATTAATATTAATTAAGCCTTTAATTTGCGCTAGTTGCTTAGTATTTTAGCTTCCTATATAAGAACCTCTAGTATAGGTAGTATTAGTATATAAAGCTTTACATCGAGCTTTAATATTACTACTTCTAAATTATATAGAACTAAACCGGCCCTTTAAAAACTTATACAGATATTATCCTTTATAATTAATTACTAGTAGGTAGTATAGAAAGCTGGAAGGAATTTAAGTTTTATAATATAATTAATATAGTCGTAGATTAGGCTCTTAATCTAACTACTATACGCTCGCTTTAACAGCGAGAAGTAACTTATATTAAGAGGCTGTAAAAGGTAATATATAGTATAAGCGAGCTAATTACCTAAGCGAGCTGATTATAATGCTAAAACCATACTAAAATCGCGACTACTTTTCGTAAAATATTGTACTTTCTTACATTCTATTATACTATATAGTATAGTAGCCTATTCTTCTATATCTATAGCATTATTTTTATACGTTCGCGAGTTATATCTAGCCTTACTATACTGCCTATAGCGCCTTTAAGTCGGCTGGCTTCTATCTATACACGCCTTCTTTCTACCCTTCTTTCTATTAGTACGAGCGCTAAACTCTTTTAGAGTAGTTAATTAAGCGCCTTCTTTAATTGTTAGGTTACCTTCCTTCTATATACGCTTTCTTTTATACGATTAACGTTGTATAGCGGCCTTATTAGCTACTTAAAGCTCAGCGACCTAAGCGCGTAATAGTACGTTTTTATATATTATATACGCAGCACCCTTTATAAACTATTTAAACGCCTCTACTATTAAAATAGGCGAGCTATTTAGGTACTTTTAAACTCTTAATTGAACGTATATAAATTAAGACCTAAATTCGATAGAATTACTTAATATTTTTAACTTCTAAGGGGTATCTTTAACTATAGGGGGTATTAGTATACGCAGTTAAACTTTAAGCTTCGATAGTACTATATCTAGGTTAAATAGAACTAGGCTAGCGCCTTGAAAGCTACTTAAAATATTACTCTTCGTAATTGCTGCGTTAAAAGCTACTTTAAAATAGAGTAAGAACTCGATTTTTATAATATAGTTAATATAACCGCGCATCAGCTACTCGACTTAGCGCCCGTATACAGTCTTTAAAGGCGAGAAACAACCTATATCTAGTAGCTATAGTAGATATAATAAATGTAGAGACATGCAGAGAGTAATAATATTCTTTTTCTTATAGAGCTGCCTAAATTTAAGCGAGTTGTAGCTCTTATAGCCGTCGAGAATTAGCAATTAATATATACTAACAGTACGATTCTTTATATACGCGTTAAAGTGCTTTAACTACTTAATACTAACATTATTTATCGTCCAGCCGTTATTAGTAACTTATATAGCCTAGGTTAGTAGAATATTATCTTCTTTATACTATATAGAGAGGTAGTAGGTACCTATAAAGATAATAAAAGGTAGTATTACCTATCCTATCGCGTTAATACCCTAGATAATTATAGTCTACTCGTAATTATCTAGCTGGAGCTGCTTTAGTCGATTCTGTCTCTTAGAGCTAGTAACTACTACTCCTATCGATATCACGCCTATTATAAAGCCTAATTCGTTAAAGTTGTACGTATTTTTGTTAATAATATCGTACTTAGCCTTTATATTCTATATAAGGTAGAACCAGCCTCCTATAATCTTAGAATCCTTATATTTAGCTCTTAAATAGTCGTACTTTTAATTGAATTTAACCTTAAGCTCAGGCGTACGTTTAATAAAGTTCTCTACCCAGTTCTTTCTAACCTAGCTAGCAGAGCGCGCAGCTAGCAGTAAATTAGCTATATCTTAAACAGTAGTAAGCTGCGGCGGAAATTCTCTTATATCTAGATCTAGTATATACTAAACAATTACCCACTTCTTAGTCTTACTAAGCTTTATTAAATTAGGCCGGTAATCGCGTTATAGAGCTATTCCTCGCCTTTATATACTAAGTGTACTTTAGAAGATATTATAGATTAATATAACGCGATATATAGTTAATATCGCGTCTTATTAAAGAGCTTGGAGTATAAGCTATATTCTAGCTTCTTTCTAAATTGATTCTACAGTTGTTAATTATAGTATAATACTGTAAAGTATAATTATCGCGATTTTAGTAGGGTTTTAGCATTATAATCAGCTCGCTTAGGTAATCAGCTCGCTTGTACTATACGTTATAATAAGTATAACAGTATATAGAGAGTATAGATCTTATTCTTCTTATAGATTACCTAGAATTTAAGTAAGTTATAGCTCTTATAGCTATTAAGAATAAGTAGTTACTATACGCCTACTCAACAGTTCTTTATATATACGATAAAGTACTTTAGCTACTTAACTCTAAGATTATTAGTTGTCTATCTATTATTACTTAGTCTAATAGCCCAATTCTTAGGTATATTATCACCCTCGTACTAGATAGAAAAGTAGTATTAGCTAGTAAAGATAATAAAAAGTAGAATCGCCTACCTAGCAGTATTAATTCTCTAGATTATTATAACCTACTTATAATTTCCTAGCTATATAGTTTTTAGCCAACTACGTTTTTTTAAGCTAGTAATAACTAGTTTAGGTAATATCTTGCCTATTATAAAGCTAGCTTTATTAAAATTGTAGATATCCTTATTATAGATACTATATATAACTTTTATACGCGCTATAAGCTTAAACTAGACTCTAATAATTTTAGAATCTTCGTATAAAACTTTCTAATAATTATATAGTCGATTAAATTATATTTTAGAGTTATTTGTTCGCTTAATAAAGTTCCTAGGCTATTTTTAGCTAACCTATCTAGCGTTATACTTAATAAGTAGCTTATCTACTATATCTTATATAGTATTTAGAAAGGGTATAAATTCTTGCGAATCTAGGTTAAGTATATATATAATAATAGCCTCCTCTTCTAGCTTAGTAAGCTTTTTTAAATTTAGCTTATAATTATATTATATAGTAATTCTATTGCGTCGTCGACGTATTATTCTTTAGAAGATGTTATATATAGAAGTAGCGCGTCTTTTACTTTAAAGTTACTTATTATTAATAGCTAAGATAGTTAGGGAGATATCTACTTCGTTATAGCTAAATTAGGTATTCATAAGTTAAGCTATTATTATTAAAAGGTAGAGTATTATATAAAGTTGGTAAGATAGCGCGCTTACTTACCTAGTGCGCTTACTTACTACTTACGTTAATAGATTTATAAGAATAATATAAAGTAGAGGAAAAAAGTAGTACCTTATATAATATTATTACGGATACTTACGTATAGTTAGTTAATTATACTTTAAGTAGTTAACTCTATTACTATATATTATATATAAATATTAAAATATTATATAAAAAATAGAAATATCTATATTATATAGGTTTTTATAAGAGCTAGGTCTATACTACTATATAAGCTAGCTGGGTTAGTAAAACCTTCCTCTATTATAGTTAAGATAAGTCGGTTATATTCTAGCTAGCAGCTAATAACTATTACTAGCAGCTAGTTTAGATATTATAGTAAGGGTAATATAGGTGTAGAGGTATTACGGTATTACTATAATAGTACTCTCCTTTTAATTATAAACTTCTATAAGTTAGATCTTTATATTATATTTAGATTATTTATAATTAAGTAGTAGTTATTAATACTAGTATTAGTTAAAGTTATAAGCGTATTAGTATAATTAGCTATTATTATATAGTAGTACTATATTAGGAATTAGATTAGGTTATAGGTATATTAGCGCAACTAGTAGTTAATAGTAGTACTATATTAGGGGTTAGATCGGTTTAGTTTATATAGTAGTACTATACTAAAGATTAGTAGTAGTATTATTACTAGTATTATATTAGTATAGTATTATTATAGGCGTCTAAAAATATACTTAGATTAGACTCTAACGCCTAATTAAAAATCTAGATATAATATTATATTTAGATCTTATTTATTTAGGTTTCTAGCGTAGTAATCTTCTATAGTAGTTATCTTAGTAAAGTTACTAGCCGGGTACTATTCTAGGTTATAATAGCTAGTCTACTTAACTAGACATTTATACCAGCGTCTCTATTAGTTATAGTAGAGGTCTTCTATTTACTTAATAAGGTATTCTAATTCTCTATTAATTTTAATAGGTTTAGAGTTATCTATTTATTAACTAGATAAATAGTTAAATAATTTAAGTACTAGCTATAATAGTAATATATAGAATATAGGATATATTTTAGCTGATTTAAATAGTTTTAGTCTATAAGCGTACGAGAATACTTTTATAATAACTTTATAGGGGCCTATATTCTTCTAGTTAAACTTTTTCGACGGTCTTTATATATATATATTTCTAGCGTCTAGCTAGACTAGATTATTAATCTAGTAGTTAGGAGTTAGTATGCGCTTACAGTTAGCGTACTTTTATTAGAACGCTTATACCTAGATAAGTTCTTCTCTAATATACTCTATAATATCCTTTATCTTATTAACTAGTTTATTAGCTTTCTAAGCTATTAGGAACTGTTTTAACGGTTAATAGATTCTTATAGGCGGCTTAAAACCTATTTAAAGATACTAGCTAAAGTAGGCTAGAAATAGGGAGACTTTTATTAATTTAAATACTGTATTGTTTACTTTAAACTATACTATTAGTAGCTATTTAACCTAGTTATCTTATTTATAACTAGTATAGGTTTAGAGAACTTATTCTATTACTATATTAACATTTTCTATCTAGCTATTAGTTTCTAAATAGAAGCTAGTTAATATATATATATTAATTTATAGCTGTCTATAGAGCTTTTAGTAGAAGGTAAAAATAAACTATATCTTACGGTTGGACGTAATAGTATATAGTAGTCTATAGTAAACCTATATATAATAATAGAACAGTTAGATAATATTAGAAGCTTCGATTCTTATGTATAGTATTAGGTATCTATACTTACTAAGCCTATTAACTACTACTATAATATTCGTATAACCTTCTAATTCTAATAGATTAGTTATAAAGTCTATAGAAATATTTTAAAACCTTTATTTAAGTATAGGTAATAGTTTTAGTAATTTATAGTACTTCTCTCTAGAAGTTTTACTTCTTCGGTATATATAATAACAGCCTATATATTATTATACTAAGTCGAATATCTTTAACTAATAATACTCGCGCTAGAGTAGTTCTAAGATCTTTCTTCGACTAGAGTATTTACTAGATAGTAAGTTATAAACGGCTTATAGTAGCTTAAGCTTTAGCTCGTTATAATCTAGTATTATAAATTAATCTTAGTAGTATAGTCGGTTATTATACTTTTTATAGTTAGCTAGAATTAGAAGTTTAGATTAATAGGCTTCTTTTTTTAATAGCTTTAGGGTGTTTTAGATTAGATTATTATTTAGGTATTCTTCGTCGATAATTTTTATAATTAATTAGCCTACTTCTATCTATTAGAATAATTTAAAACGAAGTAATATCTATTAATAATTTTAATAGGCCTCTTCTTATATAGATTTATTTTATAACTTTTAAGTTAAGGTATTAGGCTTCTCTTTAAGTTTTCCGGGTTAGTATATAATACTAAAGTTAAACCTTAATAGATATTCTAACTAATAGGCTTATTAGTAGCTTAGCTACTTTATTATTATAAAGTATTATAGATTCTTATAATTGTTTAATACTTCTATAGAAAATACTATACCTTTTAATTCGGGCTTCTATTATTTAAAATATTAGATAATTATAAGTAGTTTCTTATTATATATTTTATAATTGCCTTTAGTAGAGTTTATATACTTAGAAAAGTAGATAATAGGTCTTAGTTTACTGTTAGCGCTTCTTTAGGACAGTACGTCGGCTGTTATAAAGTTAAACGTATTAGCTTCTACTACTATTAATAGTTTAAGGTTAAGGTATTAGAGAATTAGTATAGAGATAAAAGCGTCCTTTAGATAGTTAAAAGAATATTAACAGCTATTATTCCAGTTAAATCGAGTATTCTTCTTAGTTGGGGCTACTAAGGAGGAGACTTTTTATAAGAAGTTACTAATAAATTGTTAGTAGAAGTTCGCGAAGCCTATAAAAGCTTAAATATCTTTTATATTCTTAGAGTATTTCTAGTTAAAGATTGTCTCTACCTTCTTTAAGTTTATATAGATCTCTTCTATAGTAATTATATATCTTAGGTAGATTACTTCTAACTAGTAGAACTTATACTTATCTATATTAAGTTATAGACTATTCGCTCTTAAGGCTTTAAAAACTAGCCAAATATACTACTTATAATCCTTCAGATTCTTACTAAATATTAGAATATTATTAATATAGGTAGTATAGAATATATTAAGATATAGTCTTAGTATATTATTTATAAAGTACTAGAATATACTTAAAGTATTAACTAGGCTAAAAGATATTACTAGGTATTTAAATAGCCTATAATATATATAAAAGATAGTTTTCTATTTATCTCTTTTAGTAATCTTTAGCTTATTAAATATAATAATAATATTAAGTTTTATATAGTATTTAGCCTTATTAAATCGGGTTAACATTTCTTAAATTAGTAGAATTAGGTATTAGTTTTTAATAGTAATAGTATTTAAGGCTCTATAGTTTATATAGAATTAGAAACTACCTTTAGATTTCTTTATAAAGATTATAGGTACAGCTACTAATAATAAGCTTACTCTAATAAATCTCTTAGATAAGTTCTCGTTAAAATACTTCTTTAGTATCTTTAACTCGTTTTAGAATATTCTATAGAGTAGACTAAAGCTAGCTTACTTATTATTCTCTAATTTAATCTTATAATTATATAGTTATTATTTAGGTAGCTTATCTATATTCTTATATAAAAAGACGAATAATAGATTATAGTATTCTTTAAGTATTTTAATAATAGAATTAGTATATACTTTTAGGGCTAGAGCCTTATTAATATTAGCTATTAATATAGCGAAGATTTTATAGTTAAATTACTAGAAGAGTTAGACTAGTAGTATAGTATCTATATAATATATATCTAGCTATAATACAGACTTTAAGTATTTAGGCTTAGATAAGTCCTCTTAACTATAATCTTCGTCTAAGGTTAGATTAGTTTTAATTTTAAGTTCTTTTAACTAGTATAATATTTTAAGTAGCTAGTAATTATATTAGATATAACTTAATAGGTAGAGCTTTAAGTAGTATTATCTAGGCTTTAGGCTATATAAGGGTTATAAATTAGTTACTTTAGAATCTCCTTTTATATTAAGTTTAAATAGTTTATAGTCTTTAATAACTATTTAAGTAGTCTATTAGTAGATAGTAGTACTAGTAGATTATAAGTATCGAGTTAGGTATTAGTTAGTAGTAAAGACTAGCTATTTATTCTTATAGTCTAGGTTTATATAATACTTATATATTTATAACTATCTTAGAATTAACTAGTATTTTTCTAGTATAGTTATATAGAGATATACTATCTCTAAATAGTTTAGGTATTAGAAGATTAGAGTAACTAAATAGAAGATAGTTCCTCTATAAAAAACTTCTCTATTAAAACTAGTTAAATATAAATTATATAAAAGTTATATTTTTTAGAGTTTTAGAGTATATATAAAGTCTCTATAAATATAGCTATAACTAGTGGCTCTAGTATTAATAAGAATATTAATATTTTACTAGACTAGGTCTTAATAAATTAAGAAAGGAGCTAGAATCTAATAGTTCTATAACTATTTCTATAGAGGCTAGTTCTATAGGTATATAGAGATTTAGTATAGATATAGTTCTAAAAGGCAACTTATTTCCGAAATAAATCTTTTAATAATATTCTAGTTAGTAAAACTAGCTGCGTTTAAAAGTAAGAGTAACAGCCTTATCTATAAGATAATAAGTATATTAAAGATTGGTTAAAGGATTAGTTAGAGGATTAAGAGTAGGACCTATAAGGTATAGTAGAGCTCTAAGACCCTTAACAGATTAATAGTAGAGGGGCGCTATATTCTAGTAAAATATATCCCTTACTATTATACTTATAATAGCGTCCTTTATAGTAGTACCTTTTTTATTTATTAAAGCCTATAGGCGCGTAACTAAAAGTATTAAGTTCTATAGCGTTTAGGTTCTTCTAGTAAGTAGTATAATACTTTAGTTATTTATAGTAGTTGCTAAATAAATAATATAGGTTAATATTATATAGGGAAATTAGGTTAGCGTAGTCGTTTAAAGTACTAGGTATTATAATACTAATTATAGTACGGCGGAGCTTATTAGAGAGAAAACGTTAGAAATATACGATTTGTCCAGTCTTATTTAGTTTAGTATCTATAATTAGGCGTCGGAATTTAGTAAAGTAAGTAGAGAACCTACTTTAATCTTACTTTAAAGTCTCTAACTTACTTTATATTATAGTCTCTTTATTCTAGTTACTATAGGTAGATTCTAAGAAGACGACTAAGCTGTCTATAGAGTTAATACCCTTATCTATTAATAGGTTAACTAATATTACTAGGTCTTATTCTAGGCGGGAATAGGTATATAGAAAGTAGGTATATTCAGTTAAGTATTAGTTAGCGTTTTCTTCTAGTTTATAGTAGAGCTTTCTAATAAAGTATAAAAGCTCTAAGCGTTTACTAGAAAATATTAGAGTGTCGGATAAGTAGTTAAAATAGAAATATAGGTTATATATAGTTTTAGACGGATTAGAAGTTAACGTAGATATCTATTTAGAAACTAGGGTTATAGGCTAAATTAGGTTAAAAGCGGGTAATAGTTTTATTACTATTAATATACTAGTAGCTGGTAGAAGGGTAGCTATTTAGTAGCTACTAAATTCCCTTTATATTACTTTAAGGTCTAACTTATAGTAGTTCTTTTAGGTTACTAAAGCCTCTACTAGCACTCGTTCTTCTACTATAAAGAGTCTAGCTTACTCTAGATCTCTTTAAGTATATTAATAAGTACGTTCTCGTCTATAGTATATAATAGTAGATAACGTAATATAATATTATAGATACTTATATATAGTTAGTTAATTATACTTTAGGTAGTTAATTCTATTACTATATACTATATATAAATATTAAAATATTATATAAAGAATAGAGATATTTATATTATATAAGTTTTTATAAGAGCTAGGTCTATACTACTATATAGGCTAGCTAGGTTAGTAAAACCTTCCTCTATCATAGTTAAGATAAGTCGGTTATATTCTAGCTAGTAACTAATAGCTGTTACTAGCAGCTGGTTCGGGTATTATAATAAGGGTAGTATAGGTATAGAGGTATCGCGGTATTACCGTGACAAATATATCTAGTAGACGATAAGCTAATAGACTATAGTAGAGGAGTTATACTAATAGAAACTAAAAAGTAAGTACTTAATATTATAGGATATACTAATATAAGAAGTATTAATATTATAAACCTAGGAAAATTTAATATATTACTAGGTATAAACTAGCTAGCTAAATATAATTCTAGAGTAGATTAGTAGTAAGAGATAGTTTATAGGTTATAGAGCCGATCTAAAATAGAATAGGTAGTAGAATAGTATAGAGTAAAGCGTTTCTTAGGTCTATAGTTAATATAGAGAGTATTAGCGGCTATAATAGTAAGATATCTTAAAAAGATAAAATAAATACTAGATATTATTATAGTTTAAAAAGTATATAAAAAACTATAGAATAATAGTATATTTTAAGAAATCTAAGAGGATTATAGCGAATTTATAGGGCTATATAAAGAAGTAGAGAATAGAGGATTACCTAAATATAAGGAATATAACTATAAGATTATTATTAAAGATAAGAAGAAACTAAAATCTAGTCTAATATATAATTTAAACTAAGAATAAAGAGAAGAACTTAAGAAGTATATCTAAAAGAATTTGGTAAGAGGGTATATATAACTAAACTAGAGTAAAATAGTATTACTAATACTATTTATACCTAAAAAGAATAGTAAACTAAAATTATATATAAACTATAAATAACTAAATAATATAACTAAGAAAAATAGATATCTATTATCTAAGATAATAGAGCTTATAAGTTAATTATAAGAAGCTAAGTAGTTTATAAAGTTTAGTATAAGAGAAGAATACTACTAAATTTAGATAAAGGAGAGCTATAAATAGAAAATAGTATTTAAGATAAGAAAAGGTCTTTTTAAATATCTAGTAATACTATTTAGACTTATAAATATACTAGTAACCTTCTAAACGGTTATAAATAATATATTAAGAGAATATTTAGATATATTTATAATAATATATCTAGATAATATTCTAGTCTATATAAATAGATTACTAAGAGAGTATAAAAAATCCGTTAGAAAAGTACTAGTAAAACTATAAGAGTATAAGTTATTTATAGCCCTAGAGAAATATAAGTTTTATAAGATAAAAATAGAGTTTCTAAAATTTTAGATATTTAGAGACGGTATTAAAATAGAATAAGAAAAGGTTAAAATAATACTAGAATAGCTAGTATCTACTTTAGTTAAATAAGTCTAATCCTTTTTAAACTTCGCGAATTTCTATAGAAAATTTATAAGTAGGTACTCTAGAGTAGTAGTATCCTTAATAGAGATTACTAAGAAAGAAAAAGAGTTCGAGTAGTAAGAAATATAGTAAAAAGCCTTTAAAAAACTAAAAGCCTACTTTACCTTAGTATTAATATTAAGGATACTAGACCTAGAGAAGTAATTCTAAGTAGAAACTAATACTTTAGATAAAGTAATAGGCGTTTACTTAAGTTAGTAAAATAAAAATAGAAAGTAGAAGCTATAAGTCTACTTTTTAAGAAAAATAAAACTAGAAGAGCTTAACTACGATATATACGATAAGAAACTATTAGTAATAGTTAAAGCATTAAGAAAATAGCGAGTATACTTAATAGGGACTAAATATCTATTTAAAGTCTAGATAGACTATAAAAATCTTATATACTTTATAATAATAAAAAAACTTATAAAAAGATAAATATAATAGATAGAACGTCTAGTAGACTATAACTTTAAAATAATGTACCGGAAAGGGTTAGAAAATATAGCTATAAACGTACTAAGTTATAGAGCTAACTATATAACTAAAAAAAAGTATAAAAGAGATATAATCTTAAAATAGAAATTAGATAGATCTTTTATATATAACTACCTATAAGTTGTCTAAGTTATAAAATTAACTATACTAGAGTAAACTTAGTAATAAAAGTTAAAAGATATATAAATAGTAGAGTAATATCTAATAAGTAGTAAAGAAGTAAAGGTAATTAAAAATATAATTTAAAAACAACTATATATATATCTATATAACGTATAGTATAAATAAGCTGATTACCTAAGCGAGCTGATTATAATGCTAAAACTCTATTAAAATCGCGATAATTATACTTTATAGTATTATACTACAACTAATAACTGCAGAATTAATTTAGAAAGAAGCTAGAATATAGCTTATACTCTAAGCTCTTTAATAAGACGCGATACTAACTATACGTCGCGTTATATTAATCTATAATATCTCCTAAAGTATACTTAGTACACGAAAGTAAGGAATAGCTCTACAACGCGATTACCGGCCTAATTTAATAAAGCTTAGTAAGACTAAGGAGTAGGTAATTGTTTAGCATATACTAGATTTAAATATAAGAGGATTTCTGCTACGGCTTACTACTATTTAAGATATAGCTAATTTACTGCTAGCTACGCGCTCTACTAGCTAGGTTGGAAAGAACTGGGTAGAGAACTTTATTAAATATACGCCTAAGCTTAAGGTTAAATTTAATCGAAAGTATGACTATTTAAGAGCTAAATATAAGGATCCTAAGGTTATAGAAGGCTAGTTCTACCTTATATAGAATATAAAGGCTAAGTATAATATTATTAATAAAGATATATACAACTTTAATAAATTAGGCTTTATAATAGGCGTAATATCGATAGGAGTAATAGTTACTAGTTCTAAGAGATAGAATCGACTAAAGCAGCTCTAGCTAGGTAATTATAAGTAGACTATAGTTATCTAAGGTATTAATATAATAGAATAGGCGATACTATCTTTTATTATCTTTATAGGCACCTACTACCTCTCTATATAGTATAAAGAAGATAATATTCTACCAACCTAGGCTATATAGGTTACTAATAACAGCTGGACGATAAATAATATTAGTATTAAGTAGTTAAAGCACTTTAACGCGTATATAAAGGATTATACTATTAGTATATATCGATTACTAATTCTTAACAGCTATAAGAGCTACAACTTACTTAAATTTAGGCAGCTCTATAAGAAAAAGAATATTATTACTCTCTACATACTTCTACATTTATTATACCTACTACAGCTACTAGATATAGGTTGTTTCTCGCCTTTAAAGACTATATACGGGCGCTAAGTCGAGCAGCTAATACGCGGTTATATTAACT
>ML986751.1:2979-51499 GCA_010094045.1 Lojkania enalia
TAGGTCGCTGTTAACTAAGCTTCCTTAACTAAATAATAACTTCTACTCTATACGTATTATTACACGTCTCTAGAACTGTTAATTATTAAAGTATCGCTAACGCTTTATAGAAAAATTAATTAATATACTACTCCGTCTACCTCCTAAAGCCTCTTTAGAGGCCTTCTAGATTATCTACCTTTAAACTATACACACGCTCGCCTGCGGGTAGTATATAATATTTTTCTTTTAGTCTCTAAGATTAAAAAAATGCGAGTATTATACCTTATAAAATAAAAAGTACAACCCCGTATAAATCGCATCTAATACTAGTAGAGTATTTACTACTAACGTACTTATAGATCCTCTCCTACTATAAGGAGGAGTTTCTAGTCCTCTGGGGCCATCTTAAACTGTAGATAGTAGTCTAATATATAGGGGATAAGAAGGATAAAAAGGTAGCTTTTAAAGCTATTTTAGAGTCTACTTATAGTCTAGCGCTTATAGCCTAGGTTGTAAAGAGTTAGAAAGATAGCTTTTCTACAGCTAGTATCTAGGTAGCTTTATTCTACTAGGGTACTAAGTTGCTCTATCGTGTTTTAGTCCTAGAGGCTCTAGTATCTAGCTTTTAAGCTGATATTATAGCGCTCTTAGGTAGTTAAAGATGAGGTAGGAGAGGTTTAGGGGGAGTCCGGAGGAAAAGAAGGGGAAGGAGAGTAGAGGAGAAGAGAACTAGAGAGGTATCTAATAGCCTGCTATTAAACCCTCTAGATTTTATAGAGGAGTAATTTTAGGCCTATACTTTAGTTTTTAAATCTACTACTTAACTCTTATATATTATTATCTACTAGATAATCTATATTCTCTATACTATCCTTATATACCTTAATCTATTTAGTTAGGGCTCTTAGGAGTTCTAGCTAATTCGGATACTTATTATAAAAAGCTCTTAACTTATAAAGCGAACCTATAAAATTTAAAGCTTTATACTAGACTGGGTTAGGATTATATCCTACCTATTTTATATAGTATTTGAGGGTCTTACAATATAGCTTACTAGCTAGTATTTCCTCAACCTCCTACTCTTCTACCCTCTTAATAGTAATAGCGGGTGGTTTTAGAGCTTCTTACCCTAGTAGAAGGTCCTAGGGGTTTTTATATAGTAGGTTTAGTACGAAGATATTATATATTCTCAACCTTAGGGGTAGCTGTAGATAGTATAAGTTTCTAACCTATTCTAGTACTTTAAAAGGGTCCTTCTATTAATTAGATAGCTTTCAGCTTAGTCTCTAAACTATAAGGTTCTTAGTATTTAGGTAGACTATATTACTAATCTACTAATTAATCAGTTACTAGTAATAGTTAATAACAGATTATATGCGATTTTAAACCTTCTTAATATTAGCCTTTACAGTTTCTTAGGCTGTATATATACGAGTTACTAGAGCTAAAGTATTCTTATAATTTAATTTATCTGTTACAGTAATAGGATTAATAGAATATTTCTAATCTTAACTCTAATAGGGCTTAAATTTATATAGAATCTAATACGGGGATATTCTAATAGTTATATAGGGTAGAGTTGCTTATACTCGGTCGATTATAGGTAATAGAAAACTCTAGTTGTTCTAGTAGAAGGATATGAAAGGGCGTAGTCTCTAATTAATATACTTGTTTATAATCTCCGTCTATCTATTAGTCTCTTTATAATAAGCAGTAGATAGTTTAATCTTTACGCCTAAGATATAGTAGAATTTAGACTAGAAACTAGATATAAACTAAGGTCCTTAATCTAAAATAATAGTTTCGGGCGTATAGCTAAAGCAGTATACCTATTAAATAAATAATTCGGCTATTCCCCTTACGTTAATTATATAATAGTAGGGGATAGATACTACTTATTTAGATAAGCGATTAATTACTACTATAATCTAATTATATCTGGACTTATCTATAGAGAAATCCTTAAAGTTAATATATAGGTACTATATTAGTTAATTTAGTATAGAAAGTAGATAGATAAAACCTGGGGTTTAGGTTTATATTAGATAAGCTTTATAGTATAGGATATAATTCCGTATATATCGTTTACAAGTAGCCTCTATACCCTTCTAATAGTACTTCTAGGATAGTAATTGATAGGTTTTAGTAGCGCTTAAGTATGCGGAGGATACTTAGTTATAAGCCTCTCGTATAAGTTATATATAAAGGCCTAAATCTAATAGAATATATAAGTAATTATTGTAGAGGAGTAGTCCGTTCTCTATCTAATACTTGTAGAATAGAAGTATACGTTCCTGCGCGAAGGAGGCTCGGTTTTTCTATAGTAATACGTTAATTAACTCTAGAGAGTCTAGTAATATAATCTACTCCTAGCCTTTAATAACGTTTAGTATAGCTGTTTAAGTTATTATTTAGATAATATAGGACTAGGCTAATTTAGCATTAATTCGGGGGTAAAGTTAATACAGTCTAAATAGGACTTTTAACCGGTTGTTAATTTAAGCTACTTTTAAGTTTTCTACATCTTATTCGCAATAACTAAGGATGTCTATTCTAATATTATTCTTACTTAGAGTATATTCGATTCGGAACTGATACTAAACTAATTCTTTAGTCTAATAAATTTAATAAGTATTAAATATTTTCGTAGTTATAAAATATTTAAGTAAGTAATAATCGGTATATATTAGAGTCCTAGTAGCTACTAAAGTAAGTTCTACCTTCTATTACTTAAACGCAGTAATAATTGTGAACAGTTCCTTATTATAGATCTCTTAGTTTAGTTCCGAACCGGATAGAACCTTATTATAGAACGCTATAAAGTACTATTTTCTATTAGGATATTTCTATAATAGTACTCCTATAACTACTCTATTAGAAGTATTAGTTTCTATTTTTATTTCTAACACAGGGTTAAAGTAGTAGAGAGTAGGTATACTTAATAGGGCTAACTTCAATTTCTTAAAGGTAATATTACATTCTAAAGTCTATATAAAAGGGGTTATAGGGCTCTATAGTACGATAATTAGCTTTATAATATGCAAGAATTCCGGTATAAACTATTAATAGAATCTAGTAAAACCTAAGAAGGATTTTACACCTATTATATTAGTAGGTAGCTACTAGTTGTATAGTACTTCTACCTTCTCTAGATTAACCTTAAGGCCTTTATTTAAGAGGATATAGCTAAGGTATTTAGTTCAGGTAATATAGAATTTACTCTTCTTAATATTAACTTATAACTCTACTTAATATAATCTCTTAAGAACTTTCTTAATATAGATAGTATATATCGCCTCGTCTTCTAAATAGATAAGGATGTCGTCTAGATAAGTAATATAGAAGTTATCTAGGTAGTCGATTAGTATATTATTTATATAGCGCTAGTAAGTTGCTAGGCTATTATATAATCTAAAAGGTAGAACTTTATACTTATAGGTTCCGTATCGAGTCTAAAAGGTAGTATATTTCTTAGAATTAGAGTCTATTCTAATCTTATTAAAGGCTACGCGAATATTAAACTTAGTAAAAATTACTACTTTAGTAGGCCTAGATAGGAGTTTATCTATATACAGTATTAGATATACGTTCTTATAGGTAAGAGTATTAAGTTTATAATAATCTACGTAAATATATAGGTTACTATTAAATTTGTAGATATAAAGGATTAGAAATATAAAGGGGCTCCAACTCTACTTAATATACTTATATTATAGATTATCTATAATATACTTTTTAGTTACTTCTAGCTCCTTAATATTCTACTTATATAATAGGCTATAACTATTAAGAAGGGGTTCTGTAAGAATAATCTTATAATTATAAGGGTAGTATTCTAGTAATTAATAAGCTGTAGTTTTACTAAATATATCCTAATACTTATAGTATTTAGATAGTAATTAGAGATTTACTAGTACTTCGTTTTCAGTCTTATTTTCTAGCTCTAGGGCTTACTTATCTTTAATCAGCCGCTTAATTTCGTATAGAGACGTAGAGAAAAACTTATTCTCTTTCCTCTTCATATTAAAGTAGAAAGTATTAGCTAAGATAAGAGCGATAATAGAAGAATAGACTTTCTTCGGATTAGGTTTAGACTTTATTTTATACAGGCGTATAGGAGCTCTAAGCTTATTTAGACTATAAGCTATAAGAAACTAATATAGTTTTAGTAGTCTTAATAGATCCTTAATATAATAGATAGTTGAACTATAGGACTACTAATACTAGTCCTTTTCTTATAGAGCGTTATATCACCGGATATCTAGCTCTACTTTCTTATTATGTACTAGCTAAGTTAATTGCATAAGAAGAGGAGGTGAAGAATTATAAGTAGTAGGATATTTAGAGGGCTATATAATCCGATTTTTATCTATATCTAGCAGGAGTTAAAAATAACGTAACTATTTAATACTAATAATACAATCCTAAGTACCTAGATTTATAATAATAAATAGGTAGTTTTAAATAGTTCTCCTATTAATTTGTAGGTATAAGTAGATATACTAATTAACTAGGGTTTAGATTCGGTCCTAAAAACCTTTAACAGTAATTTTAAAGGGTAAGCGCTGTATTAATATATATAGGGCTTAGGAGAGTAATCTAGCTACTATAGAATTAAGGAATAGGAAGCCTTAAGTACTAGTATTAATAAGGGCGTTTAGTTGTATACTAACGCCTTTTAAATATAGAATAGTAGGGATTTAGAAGTACTTTCCTCTAAACAAATACAATAAATTAATATTTAATAAGTTATACTTACTTAAGTCTAAGATAGAGAGTTTTTCTAGACGTTTCTATTTCCTACCCGAGAACTATCTAGGTAGTACTCGTTTACATCTAGAAACTCTTCTTCCTTAATCTTCTCTTATTTAACCTCTATCTCTTATACTTTAAAGACTATATATTTATTTATAAAATATCCTAGTTTACTATAGTTATAGTAATTACCTAGGGTTGTATGCCTTTCAGATATAGGAGTCTTACTAGGTTATTAGAAAGCGATTATAGTAGAATAAGGTATTAATACTAGGGTAGATTAGGGTAGTATTAGATTATAGGTTACCTTAAATAAACTCTTAGAAACCTTCTAGTACTAATCCGAATTTGTTTTAGCTATAACCTATAGGCTAGCAGTTCGTTCTAGAAGGTTAGAAATACTCCTCCTTTCTATATTATAGGCTATTAAGTAGGTAACTATAGTATTAAAAAAGCTTTTCTATATAAGCTTAAAGCTAAGGTTTAATATCCTTAGGTTGGAGAGAATCTTATCCTATAGGTAGAAGAACTACTTAGATTAGGGTACGGATCCCCTAATAGTTATACTAATAAAGTAAGCTTTAAAAGTTAGAAACACTTCTCCCTTATTTATCTTTAGGACCTAAAACACCTATCGCGCCTCTATCTCTTTATTACCTATAATAAAATACGATTGTAGAAGTAAAATTATTTCTTTAGCATTCTTAAACCGATACTAGTCTAATTTAGCTAGGTATTTTAGCTCTAGATACCCTTTCACAGTACTAGAGGTATATTTCTATACTAACGCTATACGTATATACTCTGTCTAATAGTAATCTGTATTAATCTTAAGTTAGTCTAGAATTGAGGCTTACTATTATTTAAATATAGGTTTATTACTATCTATAAAGCTTTCGATCTTAGGCGTACGTTTAGTAAAATAGGCTTAAGGGGGTTTAGGGGTGGCTAAGAGGTTTCTTACTAGGGAAGTTGTAAAAGTTTTTTAGCGTATTATCGATTCTAATTTAGTAGTTTATAAAGGTTAATTAGGATTAATAGTTCTCTATTATATTAAGTATATAATCTCCTCCTATAAAATTGCGATTTATTCCTTAAGAGTTAGTTTACTCTAATTTTCCTCTAAATTAGATAGGTTCTTTATTATAGGCCCTATAGAGAGGGGTCCGCCTGTTATAGGGCCTCCTATAAGAGGTAACAGTTGTTCTACACGCGTAGATAGAAGTTTACTCTTACTACGACTTATACGTGTATTAGTTCTAGTACAGGAATTAGAAGGTAAATTATAGTTAGATATTAGCGGTTGCCTCTAATTCTAATAGATTATTAGTAGTCTCTAAGTTTCTACCTAGGCGTACTCTACGCGGCTTTTCTAAAAGCAATCCTAATTATAGGGGATAGAAAGTTCTAAACCTAAAGGCTTTAGTTAATAAGAGGTTTTTAAGATCCTATCTAAATAACTAAATAATTTAATGTAACGGTATATAAGTATTATAATCTAAACTAAATCGGGCGTATTTTAAACTTAGATATATTTAAATAAACAATTAATGCGATATTATTAAAAAGGCTGTTACTAGTAGTATTAAGTTCTTCTATATAATATAATAGTATAGGTAAGATAATAGGTCCGAATACGGTATAAATCTACTTAAAGGTATATAGGAGTATGTAGGGATTAGGGACCTAAGAATTCTATTAATACCTATAGGCCTTATATGAAAGAATATAGAAGAACTACTAAACTACTTATAAGGGAGTGTACAACTATATATAGAAGGGAAAAGGGGTAGAACCGGGGGTAGAATAAGATAAGCTAAAAGCTTTGGGATAAGGTTGTATATAAAGCTTTTCGTAGAACGATTTCTTTGTATTATTACATTATTATTATAGTATAGTTTTTATATAGTATAAAAGTTAATACTAGTTTTTTATTATATTTTAGAGTTTTTAATAGAGGGTTATAAAGAGGATATAGGTTCTTTTATATCTATTATATAGAGGGTACTTATTATAGTAAAGAATAGTAGATATTTAGGATTATTAAGATATAATTATAATATAAGTAGAGTATATAATATTTATATACGAAGTAGTTTTATTAGAAAAGTAGGTTAATATTATATATATTAGAGGTTTAAAGGAGTATATCTATATAAGAAAGATTACTAGTAGATAAAAGTTATAGATATAATTAGAGAAATTAATATAGAGGGGTACGCTTAATTAAATAGTAGATATATAGTATAGATTAGAAGTACTATTAATAGATATTATAAACTTCCCTTAAGAAGGGTTCTTAGAAGACTATATTAGAGAAGAAAAGTTCTTAGGAGACTGTATTAATAAAGTTCCTAAAATTCTCGAGAGGTTATTCGAGAAGAAAAGGTTTTAGAAAGTTATATAAGGGTATATAAGCTATAGAAAGTATATAGTTAAGAGGGAGTTATATTAGGTAAATATTATAGTATAACAGCGTAATCTAGTTTTAGTATACTATTATAATTCCTTTAATATATAATCTAAAGTATATAAAGTATTTTACTATATATTATATATATAGTAGAATATTAAATATATATTACTCTATAAGTAGTAGAGAAATAAAGTTCTGTAATAGCTAAGTAAGCTAGGATAATTAGAAGGAATAAGAGTACTATATATAGTTAGAGCGACTAGAAGAAATATAAGATTAAATATAGTTAGAGGGATCTAGAAAGGTCTAAAATACCTCTTTATTTAATCTAATTAAATATTTATATAAAGGCCCTAGGATAGAAATTAACTAAGTAGTAATAAGTAGTAGAAAGATAGGCTTTATAATATAGCTTATAGTAATCTAGAAGAAACTAATATTAGTATAGTATATATAGAGTATTTCTAGAACAGTTATATTTATAGTTCTTTATAGTCTTCTTATAGTATATAAGGAAGATTTTTAATTTTTTATTCTTAAACTAGTTTAGTTTAATTTAATATAATACTATTTTAAAATATAAAGGATTATACTATAATAAATATAAAATATTAAAGGCTAGATATTTTAGATTTTATTAATATAGAGTATAGAGTATCTAGAATAGAATAAATTAGTAGTAATAGGAATAAGCGGTTAGTAGATAGAGTAGATAGTAGTAGTATAAAGAATTTTATTATACCGGATAGTTATCTAGTTTTAGAATATAGTTCTTCTAATAGTATAGAGTTAGATTATTCTTTTAGAAAAGTATAATATAAATAGAAGCGGGTATATAAAAGGCTAATAGTTAAGTCTATAGTAGATATAAAATATAGTACTATTATTAATAGTAGGAGTATAGACGGTATAATACTAGTTATATATTAGAGCTAAGATAGTAGTAGTAGTATAATAGATATATAGCAGTATATTTCTATATTAAAAAAGAGACTAGATAATATAATACAGTAGCTAGATAATTTAGAGGTAGAGTTAGTCGACTTTAGAAAAGTATAGTTACTATATAAAATATATATATATTATAGAGAGTAGTATAATAATTATATATATTTTCTTAAAAAAGTCTAGAAATTCTCTTTAGATATTTTATTAGTAAATAATTAGTAATAGTTGTTTTAGAAGCGGGTTAGCTTATAGAGACTAGATAGTTTTATTAATAAGGTATTTTTAGTATCTTATAGTAGTATATAGTAGAGAGTACTTTTAGGGGTTACTTAGTTATAAGAATAAGTATTAATATTATTATATATTTTTTGTAACGGCGCAGGCAAGATAATAGGTCCGAATGCGGTACGAATCTACTTAGAGGCATATAGGAGTACGTGAGGGATTAGGGACCTAGGAATTCTATTAACACCTATAGGCCTTATACGAAAGGATATAGAAGAACTACCAAGCTACTTATAAGGGAGTGTGCAACTATATACGGAAGGGAAAAGGGGTAGAACCGGGGGTAGGATAAGATAAGCGAAAAGCTTTGGGATAAGGTTGTATATAAAGCTTTTTATAGAACGATTTCTTTGCATCGTTACATTTTTATAGTTTTATATTATTAATAGTTATATAGTAATAGAAAGAGAGTTCTCGGAAAGCTGTTAGAGAAGAAATTCTCGGGAGAGTATAATAGAAAAGAAAAGAAATTCTTAGAGAACTATATTACTATTAATAAGAAAAGCCTTAGGAGACTATATTACTATTAATAAGAAAAGCCTTAAGAGATTATATTAGGTAAAAGAAGATATATTAGGTAAATAGCGCGAGGGTGTAGTAGTATATTAATAGAAGCTATAAAAGGGTAGTAGTATAGTAATCTAGTTTTAGTATACTTGTTATAATTCCTTTAGTATATAATCTAGAGTATATAAAGCATTTTACTATATATTTATATATATCTAGTAGAGTGTTAAACATATTTACTTTATAAGTACTAGAGGAAGAGATATTCTAAAGTAGTATTATATAAGTAATAGTAAGTAAACGCTGAAGATAAGTAAAAGGAGTATAGCTAGAGGTTTAAGAACCCTATAGATATAGAGCTATATAAGTAGTAATAAGTATTAAAAGAATAGGCTATATAGTACGGCCTATTACTACCTAAATAAACTAGTTATATATAGTTTCTAGAAGGGGGCTTTCTTAGTTTCTTTCTATTTTAATTATTATATATAACCTTTAGAGTCTCTTTATAATTTTCCTAACTATATTAATAGGGAAAGATCTTTTTCTTTTTATCTTAGTATTTTATAATAATACTAATACTAATACTAATAGAGGAGGAGGGAAGCCCCTTTAGTAAGCTACTAGTAGAGCTATACCTAATAGTTCTAGAAAATATATTATAATAGTATAGGTAAGATAATAGGTCCAAATATAGTATAAATCTATTTAGAGGTATATAGGAGTATATAGGGGTTTAAGGACCTAGAAATTCTATTAACACCTATAGGCCTTATATAAAAGAATATAGAAGAACTACTAAGCTACTTATAAGGGAGTATATAACTATATACGGAAGGGAAAAGAGGCAGAACTAGGGGTAAGATAAGATAAGTAAAAAGCTTTAGGATAAGATTATATATAAAGCTTTTTATAGAACAATTTCTTCGTATTATTATACTACCCCCCTTCTTATAAGCTAATAATCTCTATCTATACTAGTTTAGGAGGGAATTAGAGTTATTATAGATAGGTTCTAGTATAAAGAAATTTCTTTAAAGAGGTATTTATTAGTAAAAACTAATATATATAGTTATCTATAGAGATGCGTTTATATATTAATATAATATTAAGTAAGGTTTTTATAGTAAGTATAATTAACCTATATATTAGCTAGTAACTACTATTATAATAGTTTATTAATATTATAATTTCGTCGCATATAGTAATAAGTATTTACTAGCTTTAGTATATTACTAGATTACTATTAACTAAGCTTTCTTAACTAAATAACAACTTCTACTCTATATATATTATTATGCGTCCCTAAAACTATTAATTATTAAAATATTACTAACGTCTTATAGAAAAAAATTAATTAATATACTACTCCGCCCACCTCTTAAAGCCTTTTTAAAGGCTTTCTAGATTATCTACTTTTAGGCTATATATATACTTGCCCGCGGGCGGTATATAATATTTACCTTTCAGTCCCTAAGATTAAAAAAATGCGAGTATTATACCTTATAAAATAAAAAGTACAACCCTGTATAAATCGTATTTAATACTAGTAGGGTACTTACTACTAATATACTTATAAATCCCCTCCTACTATAAGGAGAAGTTTCTAGTCCTCTAGAGCTATCTTAAACTATAAGTAGTAGCCTAATATATAGGAGATAAGGAGGATAAAAAGGTGGCCTTTAAGACTATTTTAGAATCTACTTATAGTTTAGTACTTATAACCTAGGTTGTAAAGAGTTAGAAAGCTAGCTTTTTTAAGGCTAGTATCTAAGTAGCTTTATTCTACTAGGGTACTAAGTTGCTCTATCGAGTTTTAGCTCTAAAGGCTCTAGTATTTAGCTTTTAAGCTAATATTATAGCGCTCTTAAGCAGCTAAGAATAAAGTAGAAGAGGTTTAAGAGAAGTCCGGAAGGAAAAAAGGGGAAGAAGAGTAGAGGAGAAGAGAACTAGGGAAGTATCTAACAGCCTACTATTAGACCCTCTAAATTCTATAAAGGAGTAATTTTAGGCTTATAATTTAGTTTTCTAATCTACTACTTAACTCTTATATATTATTATCTATTAGATAATCTATATTCTCTATACTATTTTTATATATCTTAATCTATTTAGTTAGAGCTTTTAGAGGTTCTAGCTAATTCGGATACTTATTATAAAAAGCTCTTAGCTTATAAGGCGAATCTATAAAATTTAAAACTTTATACTAGACTAGGTTAGAATTATATTCTACCTATTTTATATAGTATTTAAAGGTCTTATAATATAGCTTACTAGCTAGTATTTCTTTAACCTCCTACTCTTCTACCCCTTTAATAGCGATAGCAGGTGGTTTTAGAGCTTCTTACCCTAATAGAAGGTCCTAAGGGTTTTTATATAGTAGGTTTAGTACGAAAATATTATATATTCTTAATTCTAAAGATAGTTATAGATAGTATAAGTTTCTAACCTATTCTAGTACTTTAAAAGAGTCCTCCTATTAATTAGATAACTTTTAGCTTAGTTTCTAGACTATAAGGTTCTTAGTATTTAGATAGATTATATTACTAATCTACTAATTAATTAGTTACTAGTAATAGTTAATAATAGATCATATACAATCCTAAGCCTTTTTAATATTAGCCTTTACAATTTCCCAGGCTACATATATACAAGTTACTAGAGCTAAAGTATTCTTACAATTTAATTTATCTATTATAATAATAGAATTAATAGAATATTTTTAATCCTAATTTTAATAGAGCTTAAATCTATATAAGATTTAATATAGGGATATTCTAATAGTTATATAGGGTAGAATTACTTATACTTAGTTAATTATAGGTAATAGAGAACTCTAGTTATTCTAGTAGAAGAATATAAAAGAGCGTAGTCTCTAATTAATATACTTATTTATAATTTTCGTCTATCTATTAGTTTCTTTATAATAAGTAGTAGATAGTTTAATTTTTATACCTAAAATATAGTAGAATTCGGACTAGAAACTAGATATAAATTAAGGTTCTTAATCTAAAATAATAGTTTTAAGTATATAGCTAAAGTAGTATATCTATTAAATAAATAATTCGGCTATTCCCCGTATATTAATTATATAATAGTAGAGAATAGATACTACTTATTTAGATAGGTAATTAATTACTACTATAATCTAATTATATCTGGACTTATCTATAGAAAAATTTTTAAAGTTAATATATAAGTACTATATTAGTTAATTTAGTATAGAAAGTAGATAGATAAAACCTAGAGTTTAAGTTTATATTAGATAAGTTTTATAGTATAAAATATAATTCTATATATATTATTTATAAGTAGCCTCTATACCTTTTTAATAGTACTTCTAAGATAGTAACTAATAGGTTTTAGTAGTACTTAGGTATATAGAGGATATTTAGTTATAAGCCTCTTATATAAGCTATATATAAAGGCCTAAATCTAATAGAATATATAAGTAATTATTATAGAGGAGTAGTCTATTCTTTATCTAATACTTATAGGGTAAAAGGGTATATTCTTATATAAAGGAGGCTTGGTTTTCCTATAGTAATATATTAATTAACTCTAGAGAGTCTAATAATATAATCTATTTCTAGCCTTTAATAATATTTAGTATAACCGTTTAAATTATTATTTAGATAATATAGAACTAGACTAATTTAGCATTAATTTAGAGGTAAAATTAATATAGTCTAAATAAAACTCTTAACTAGTTATTAGTTTAAACTACTTTTAAATTTTCTATATCTTATTTATAATAATTAAAGATATCTACTCTAGTATTATTTTTACCTAGAATATATTTAATTTAGAATTAATATTAAACTAATTCTTTAGTCTAATAAACTTAATAAATATTAAGTACCTTTATAGTTATAAAATATTCGAGTAAGTAACAATTAGTATATACTAGAGTCTTAGTAACTATTAAAGTAAATTCTACCCTCTATTACTTAAATATAGTAATAATTGTAAATAGTTTCTTATTATAAATCTTCTAGTTTAGTTCTAAACCGGATAGAACTTTACTATAAAATACTATAGAGTACTATTTTCTATTAGAATATTTCTATAATAGTACTCCTATAACTATTCTATTAGAGGTATTAGTTTCTATTTTTATTTCTAATATAGGGTTAAAGTAGTAGAATATAGGTATACTTAATAGAGCTAACTTTAATTTCTTAAAGGTAATATCATATTCTAAAATCTATATAA
This sequence comes from Lojkania enalia, assembly GCA_010094045.1. Taxonomy (NCBI): domain Eukaryota; kingdom Fungi; phylum Ascomycota; class Dothideomycetes; order Pleosporales; genus Lojkania; species Lojkania enalia. The sequence goes on from ML986751.1 coordinate 16,088, forward strand.
AAGAGGTTATAAAGCTCTATAATATAATAATTAGCTTTATAATACGCGAGAATTCTAGTATAAACTCTTAATAGAATCTAGTAAAACTTAAGAAAGATTTTATACCTATTATAGTAGTAGGTAGCTGTTAATTATATAGTACTTCTACCTTTTTTAGGTTAACCTTAAGGCCTTTATTTAATAGAATATAGCTAAGATATTTAGTTTAAGTAATATAGAATTTACTCTTTTTAATATTAACTTATAACCCTACTTAATATAATCTCTTAAAAACTTTCTTAATATAGATAATATATATTACCTTATCTTTTAAGTAGATAAGAATATTATCTAGATAAATAATATAAAAGTTATTTAGGTAGTTAATTAGTGTATTATTTATATAGTACTAGTAAGTTACTAGACTATTATATAATCTAAAAGGTAGAACTTTATACTTATAAGTTCTATATTAAGTTTAAAAAGTAGTATATTCTTTAAAACTAAAGTCTATTCTAATCTTATTAAAGGTAGTACAAATATTAAATTTAATAAAAATTACTACCTTAGTAGATTTAAATAGAAGTTTATCTATATATAGTATTAGATATACGTTTTTATAAGTAAGAGTATTAAATTTATAATAATCTATATAGATATATAAGTTACTATTAGGTTTATAAATATAAAGGATTAGAAATATAAAGAAACTCTAACTCTACTTAATATACCTATATTATAGATTATCTATAATATATTTCTTAGTTACCTCTAGCTTCTTAATATTCTACTTATATAATAGACTATAACTATTAGAGAGAGGTTCTATAAAAATAATCTTATAATTATAAGAGTAGTATTCTAGTAATTAATAAGCTGTAGTTTTACTAAATATATCCTAATATCTATAGTATTTAGATAGTAATTAGAGATTTACTAGTACTTTATTTTTAGCCTTATCTTCTAGCTTTAAGGCTTACTTATCTTTAATTAGCTATTTAATTTCGTATAGAGACGTAGAGAAAAACTTATTCTCTTTCCTCTTTATATTAAAATAGAAAGTATTAGTTAAAATAAGAATAATAATAAGAGAATAAACTTTCTTTAGATTAGGTTTAGACTTTATTATATATAGGCGTATAAAAGTTCTAAGCTTATTTAGACTATAAATTATAAAAGATTAATATAATTTTAGTAGTTTTAGTAGACCTTTAATATAATAGATAGTCGGACTATAAAACTACTAATACTAGTTCTTTTCTTATAGAGCGTCGCGTCGCTAGATATTTAGCTCTACCTTCTTATTATATACTAGCTAAGTTAATTATATAAGAAGAGGAAGTAAAGGATTATAAGTAGTAAAATACTTAGAAGGCTATATAATCTAATTTTTATTTATATCTAGCTGGAGTTAAAAATAATATAACTATTTAATACTAATAATACAATTCTAAATACTTAGATCTATAATAATAAATAGGTAGTTTTAGATAGTTCTCCTATTAATTTGCAGGTATAAAGAGATATACTAATTAATTAGGGTTTAGATTTAGTCTTAAAAACTTTTAATAGTAATTTTAAAGAGTAAATACTATATTAATATATATAGAGTTTAAGAGAGTAATCTAGCTACTATAGAATTAAGAAATAAGAAGCTTTAAGTACTAGTATTAATAAGGGCGTTTAGTTATATACCAACGCCTTTTAAATATAAAATAGTAGGGATTTAGAAATACTTTCCTTTAAATAAATACGATAAATCGATATTTAATAAATTATACTTATTTAAGTTTAGGATAGAAAGTTTTTCTAAACGTCTCTATTTCCTACCTAAAAACTATCTAGATAGTACTTATTTACGTCTAAAAACTCTTCTTCCTTAATCTTCTTTTATTTAACCTCTATTTTTTATATTTTAAAAACTATATATTTATTTATAAAATATTCTAGTTTACTATAATTATAATAATTACCTAGAGTTGTATACTTTTTAGGTATAAGAATCTTACTAGATTATTAAGAAGTAATTGTAGTAGAATAAGATATTAATACTAGAGTAGATTAGGGTAGTATTAGATTATAAGTTACCTTAGATAAACTCTTAAAAACTTTCTAATACTAATCTAAATTTATTTTAGCTATAACTTATAAGTTAACAGTTTATTTTAGAAGGCTAGAAATACTCCTCCTTTCTATATTATAGGTTGTTAAGTAGGCGACTATAGTATTAAAGAAGCCTTTTTATATAAGCTTAAAGCTAAAGTTTAATATCTTTAGGCTAAGGAGAATCTTATTCTATAAGTAGAAGAACTACTTAGATTAGAATATAGATCTTCTAATAGCTGTACTAATAATACGAGCTTTAAAAGTTAGGAACACTTCTCTCTTATTTATTCTTAGAACTTAAAACGCCTATTATACCTCTATCTCTTTATTATCTATAATAAAATATAATTATAGAAGTAAAATTCTTTCTTTAATATTCTTAAACTAATACTAGTCTAATTTAGCTAAGTATTTTAGTTCTAGATACCCTTTCGTAATACTAGAGGTATATCTCTATACTAATACTATATATATATACTCTATTAGATAGTAATTTATATTAATTTTAAGTTGGTCTAAAATTAAGGTTTACTATTATTTAAATATAAATTTACTACTATTTATAAAACTTTTAATCTTAAGTATATATTTAGTAAAGTAGGCTTAAAAGGGTTTAAAGGTAGTTAAGAAGTTTCTTACTAGGGGAGTTATAAAAGTTTCTTAGTATATTATTAGTTCTAATTTAGTAGTTTATAAAAGTTAATTAGGACTAATAGTTCTCTATTATATTAAGTATATAATCTTCTCTTATAAAATTATAATTTATTTCTTAAAAATTAGTTTACTCTAATTTTCCTCCGAATTAGATAGGTTCTTTATTATAAGCCCTATAGAAAGGAGTCCGCCTATTATAGGGCCCTTTATAAAAGATAATAGTTGTTTTATACGCGTAGATAGAAGTTTACTTTTACTATAACTTATATATATATCGGTTCTAGTATAAAAATTAGAAGGTAAATTATAGTTAGATATTAGTAGTTACCTCTAATTCTAATAGTTTATTAGTAGTTTCTAAGTTTCTACCTAAGTATACTTTATACAGCTTTTCTAAAAGTAATTCTAATTATAGGAGATAGGAAGTTTTAAACCTAAAGGCTTTAGTTAATAGAAAATTTCTAAGATCCTATCTAGATAACTAAATAATTTAATATAATAATATATAAATATTATAATCTAAACTAAATTAGGTATATTTTAAACTTAAATATAGTTAAATAAATAATCGATATAATATTATTAAAGAGGCTATTACTAATAATATTAAATTCTTCTATATAATATAATAGTATAGGTAAAATAATAGGTCTAAATATAATACAAATCTATTTAGAGGTATATAGGAGTATATAGAGGTTTAAAAATCTAAAAATTCTATTAATACCTATAGACCTTATATAAAAGAATATAGAAGAACTACTAAACTACTTATAAGAGAGTATATAATTATATATAGAAGGGAAAAGAGGCGGAGCTAGGGGTAAGATAAGATAAGTAAAAAGCTTTAAGATAAGATTATATATAAAACTTTTTATAAAATAATTTCTTTATATTATTATATATATTAAGTTTTACAGAATTAATAGTATTACAATATATATTATATAACTAGAAGAACTTAGTAGATACTAGTTTTCTTTAGTAGCTAAATAAGCAGCTAGTAGGGTAGCTATTAATTTTATTTAAGGGTAGAGCTTTTTAATTATCTTTTCTTAGTAATTATATATATAGTATATACTATTATATTATATATATTAAATTAGGCTAATAGGAGATAGAGTTAATAGAGAATAGTATATTAGTTATATATTTAGTCTCTCTAGAGGAGGTATAATAGTATCTAATATATAAGAGCGGGATAGTTTAATAGAAATATAAAAAGAAAAGCTATTCTATATATAATAAGGATAAGTATAATTGTATTTAGGTTTATTTACCTTTATCTAGAGTATATCTAGTAGTAAAGATGCGGAATTCTTCTTTTTATTAAAATAAATAGGTTAATACTATATTTATTATATTATTAAATATATAGATATAAATATAGTAGATATAGAAGTTAATACTATAGATTAGTTAGGTTATATAAAAGGGTTATAGTAGTAATAGGTTTTATAGTATTAAGGTAAAAGAAGTTATAGTAGATATATACTATAAGGATAATAAATAGGTTAATATTAATTGTTAATTTAAGGGAGTATATTCTTATAGTAAAAGTTACTAGTAGAAAGATATTATAGATATAGTAAGAGAGGTTGAAAACTAGAATAGATAAGATTTTTAGTTTAGTCCTAGATATATTATAGGAAAATTTAATTTAATAAGATAAGGTAAAATAATATATAGAGTAATAGATAAATAGATTAACTAAGTATATATATATAATTATATAAGAGTTGTTAGAAGACTATATTATTATTAATAAGAAAAGCCTTAAAAGACTATATAATACCCTTAAAAAAGCTTAGAAGATTATATAATAATTTCTCTAAGAGTTCTTAGAAGATTAAATAAGTAAAAAAAGCGAGCAGTAGTATAGAGAAACTAAAAACTATAGAAGAGTAGTAGTATAGTAATCTAGTCTTAATATACTATTATAATTCCTTTAGTATACGAATATAAAGTATATAGATTAATTTACTATATACTTATATATATAGTAGAGTAAAGAGTATATATTACTAATATATAGTAGAGGAATATAGTTCTATAGTAGTTAAGTAAGTAAGGAGAAAGCGGCGGCTCTTAAAGATGCTAGATATATATAGAGGGCCCGGAGAGGCCTAAAAGTACTCTTTATAGCTAAATAACTAGATAGAAGTAGAATACCTTAATATTTAATATAATTAGATAATTATAGAGAACCTTAAAATTGAGAATATTTAAGTAGCAATAAGTAATAGAAGGATAGGCTATATAATATAGCCTATTACGCCTAAATAGGTTAGTATCTTAGAAGACTATATTATATAAGAGGTGTAAGAATAATATATATAAAATAAGGAGGAGCTTATTTAATTTTTATTATTTCTTATAATCTAATAATTATATTATAGTAGTTTTTACTTTATAGTTGTTTTAGTTTACTTTTATTATTATAGTTATTATATAGCTATTAGATCGGCTAGTAGAGAGTACTACTAGAAAGGTTAATATAGGTAGAAGTCTTTTTTTTATAAAAGATATATCTTATATAATATTTTTAGGTAAAAAAGCGGAATTTATATATTATATTTATAGGAGAAGATTATACATTTATATTAGAGAGTTAGTATTTTATATTAATATATAGAGGTATTTATTTAGAGGTAAAAGATTAGCTAATTATAGAAATAGATATTATAGAAATACTATTAGAAGGGTCGAAAGTTTTTATATATTTTATAAAGTATAGAAGAGTATAGAATAGAATAGATAAGTTATTATATAATATAAATATATTAGTTAATTTTAGCCTTATAAAAGAGAGTTATTAGTTTATTTTAAAGGATTGCCTGTTTAAAGTATATAGAGTAGTTTCTATTATTAGAGAAGTAGACTAGTAGAGAGTAGATTAGATAGTAGCTAAGATAGAGGAAGATATTACTTATATAGTATAGAAGTCTTAGGAAGATTTAAAGAGTACTATAATAGATAGCTATTATTTTAGTATAGAGTTAGTAAACAACTATAATAGAGTTATAGATAATATTAATAATAGAGATAAGGAGATAAAAATAGTAGTACTAGAGAGACTAGAAGAAAGTAGTAGTTTTATTAGTTTAGAATAAATATAATATATTTAGAAGAATATATTATTTTTAGATAGTTAGATTATTTTAAAAAGAGTTTATATTAAGTATTATAAGAATAAATTATAATAGAGTAAATTATATTAAGATTTTATAATTTTTATTAGTAGTATAAGAGTTATTAGAAGACTATATAGCTATTAATAAGAAAAGAGTTCTTAGAAGACTGTATAATAACTTCTATAAAATTTTCGAGAGGTTATATTAAATAGAAAAAGTTCTTAGGAAATTATATTATCTTAGAAAAGTATAGAAGGCTAAATAAGTAAGAGAAGTAAGTAGTAGGGGGAGCTGTATTAGCTATAAGAGGGTAGCTAAAGAAGAGTAATCTAGTCTTAGTATACTATTATAATTCCTTTAGTATATAATCTAGAGTATATAGAGTATTTTACTATATATCTATATATATCTAGTAGAGTATTAGGCGTGTTTACTTTATAAGCTTAAAGAGCTAGAATAGGCCTAGAATAGGCTATATAAGCGAGAGTAAGTAATAGCTAGAAAGAAAAGAGTAAGTATAGCTAAAAGCTTAAGGGCCCTAAAATAGGAATATATAACTAAAAGAGAGTCCTAGAAGGAGTATATAAAAGCTATAAACTATATAGTATAGTTTTTATATCTTAGAGGAGTTAGTATTAATAGAGTAGTATAATATATAGTTTTTTATTACTTTATATAACCTTTAGAATTTTACTATAATTTTACTAGTATATTTATAAGAAAATATTCTTTACTTTCTTTCTTAATATATTATTATAATAATAATAGAGGAGGAAGGTTCTTCTCTTAGTAAATTATAGCTAGAGCTATAGTTAATAATCTTAAAGAGGGTATTAATATTTATAAAGTTAATATATAAATAGATAAAATCTTCTATCTAGAAAAATCTAATAGATAGTAATTTTTTAGTTTAGTTACAAGTATAACTAGTTAGTATTCTACTTACTATATTTAAGGGTATAGTAGATAAATTATAGTTTTTAGGTAATTATATATCTAGTAAGTATTATTATACTATATATATTAAGTTAAGCTAACTTTAACTCTAGATAGAATTAATATAAGATAGTATATTAGTTATATATAAGGTAAGCTTAGAGGGTATATAATAGTAGTTAATATATAAGAGCAGGAATCTCCTTTAAAAATATAAGTAGGATAGATATATATATATATATAATATATTAGACGGAATTATTCTATAATTATATTTAGTTATAAAAGTATAAAGCTATTTATAATACTAAGAAGTACTATATAATTTTATATTTATTATACAGCTTAGTAGATATAGGTAGATAAAATAGATAAAGGTATTATTACTATAGGTTAGTTAGTTAAGTATTAGTATATATAATAATAATATATATTTTCTTTTAGAAGTAAAGATAGTAATACTAGATATATATAAAAAGGGTAGATAGGTAGATAGATACTATAGATTTATAGGGGTATATCCTCTAAGTAAGAGTTACTAGTAGATAGATATAATTAATATAGTTAGAGAGATTATAAACTAAAATAAATATAAGCGGCTATAGCTAAATTATTATTATACTCTATAATAGAATAGAGAAGAGAAGCTTTTAGAAGGCTATTTAGCTCTATAGATATAGTAAGAGTAATAAAGTCTCTAAAATTCTTAGAAGACTATATAATAGAGTATTATTAATAAGAAAAACTTTAGAAAACTATATTACTATTAATAAAAAAAGTTATAGAAAACTATATAATACCTTTAAAAAGGCTTAGGAAACTATATTAGAGAAAAAAATGCTTAGAAAACTATATAATAATTTCTCTAAGAGTTTTTAGAAAGTTAAATAAGTAAGAGAAGTAAGTAGTAGTACGTTAGTAAAAACTATAGAAGAGTAGTAGTATAGTAATTTAGTCTTAATATACTTTTTATAATTCCTTTAGTATATAAATATAAAAGATATAGATTAGTATATATCTTATATAGGCCTAATAGAGTATTAGATATATCTTATTTAATAAATATAAAAGGCCTAGAAGATATATAAATACTAAATAAATATAAAGAGAGTAGTAGCTCTTAGATATTACTATATATAGTTAGAGTAGTAGTAGAAGGAGTATATTATAAATACCTAGGAGTTCTAAACTTAGAGTTTATTTAAATAGATAATAAGTTTTAAAAGGAATAGACTATATAATATAACTCTTTTAGTTTTAGTAGAGGCTAATATAGAGATTATATTAGCTAGTAGAGTATACGGTATAGCTAATTTTCTTATTATCTATAACCTTTAGAATCCTTCTATAATTTTCCCTACTATTTATAGGAAATATCTCTTTTATTTACCTTAGTATTTTACTACTTTATTAGTTATATTACGGGATATATTATTTATATAATAGAAGATAATTATATATATATATATTACAGTTTACTAGAATATTACTATTAAAAGTAAGAGGTAATAGTATTAAAAAATCTAAGTATATAATAATTAGTTACTATTAGTTATATAGATACTATATGGGCTATATAGGTAAGTAGAAGCTTTTCTTAGTAGTTATAGCTATAGCTAGTAGGCGTTCTCTTAGTTACCTTTAATAGTATAATAGGGAAGCTATCTTTTATATATAATTATATATATAATAAGTCTTATAATATAGAGTTAGATAAGTTTAATAGAATTAACTCTAAATAGAGTTATATTTAGAAGATATATTATTAACTTATAAGGTACAGCTAGAGGAAGTATATTAGTAGCTAACTTAGAAGAATAGGACCCCTCTTAAGAGGTGTAGATAGGAGGATTACTAGTTTTATAGTAGAGATAATAATAAGAATAGTATTTAATATATCTTATATTTAATTATAAAACTATAGGGTTTAGAAGCTTTATATAATATATTTCTTACTTTTTTAGATATAAAAATAGTAGAGAGGTAGTCTATATTATTAATAGATTATTTAAGAAGATAGATTAGAATTATTATAGATTTAATTCTACTAATAGAGAAGAGGAGTTATATATATTATTATAAGCTAGTAGATAAAGATTATAAATATAATTTATATAGAAAGAAATAGATTTAAAAGAATTCTTTTTATAGTATAAATTAGTACTATATATCTAGTTAGTAGACGATAATTATAGATATAGTTAGAAATATAGGTATAGAAAAGGCTTAGTTAACTTATAATAGAGAGGAAGAAGAGTAACATCTATTTTTAGGTTACCGGACACCCTATATAACTAGATAAACTATTAGTACTTTAGCTTTTAGTAACCGAAAAACTTATACTTATAATAAATATTACTATATTTATACGAAAATAATCTACTATAGCAAATTCTAATTGTCTATAATCCGTTCTACCTAAAAATTACCTTTATATTATTACTTTAGCGCCTGATTTATATAGCGCCTTATATTATAGTATAATAGGCTTCCCTCCTTATAATGCTAACTTTAAGCTTTTTTCGCTCTAAATTTTATATAATAGCCTTCTCCTACTTTTATAACCTCCTTCTATTACTAAGAAGTTATTATTAGCCTATATATACTACGGGGCGCGATTTTATATAACGCCGCTCTACTAATTAGTACTTCTAACAGAAGTAAACTACTAATCTAGGCTAACGCAAGATAATCCCTATATATTTTACCTTATATATTAGAAGGTATTTTATTATAAGATATATAGTTATATAGTTACGCTAGCCTTTAAATTATTATTAAATCTAACCTTAGATTAGAAGTAGTAATAAGATAAGGTTACTATTATTACTAGATATAGTAAGACCTAGTTATTTACTTAGTTAACTAATATATCTCTAGTAATAAAACCAGCTTTAATATAGTAATCTCTACTTTATAGTATAGCTACGCAACTATACTACCCCAGAGTGCTAAGATCTGCTGTTACCCCTTCTACTAACTAATAGAACGATCTAATTAAGCCCTCTATACTCTTATACTTTTTAGTCTACTAGTATACTAATTCCTAGACTAAGCTATAGTAAACTCTAGTCTTAGCTTAGAGAATATAATATAATAAGAAGGATATAAGCTAGGATAGAGCGTGATAGGTCTAGAAGTTAAAGCCTATACTTTAATATACAGGTTTAACTAAATATTACTAGTAAAATACTATTATTAGAAGTATATAGAAGATAGAAAGCCCTATATATTTTAGTAATATATCTATCGTATAGTTAAATAACTAGCAGCCCCCCAGCTTAAACTATAAGGGTTATTAGAAGCTTTAAATTATTTATATTTATAAGGGATAAATACTAGTAGAACTATAATAGTAGCTATACTTTATAACCTTCTATACTACTATAATATCTAGTACTCTTTTTCTTCAGCTAGATCTATAAACTATTACCTCTAGCGTAAGTTTAGTACTAGAGTAGATTAGCTATTCTCTCTACTAGTATAATTAAAGAGTTTATCTACTTCTTAAGATGTACGATTAGTATAGTTATTTAGCCTAGTTGCTTATAAACTTTACAACTATAGCTTAGCTTAATTATATAGAACTAAACTATACTATAACTATACTCTCCCTTTAGCTAGGTTATATTAATTTACTCCTTATAAAACTAAAAGATATAATAAAGTATAATACTATCAGCTTACAGTATTTTTATAGTATATCTCTATTAGATATAATTCTTTAGTATAGCTTAGTATCTTCTTCCTATATACTTACTAACGTTAATAGCTAGAACTAATATACTCGTCTCTTTAGTTAGACTGCTATATTTAAACCCAACTAAGATCTATTCCTACTATTTATACTTATACAACTCTATATAAAGTAATATAACTTTTATAGCGTAGTAATACTAGTAACTTTAATCTTACTCAGTTTAGAGTTAAGACTATTCCTCTCTATATAATACTCTCTTATATATAGGGAGTAGATACTAAAGAGGTTACCTTTAAAGACTTGATAAATAGTACTAGTAAGGATAAATCTAGCTATATAAAGATCCGGTTTAGTAGAGAATAGGTAAGATAAGATAGCTTAGACTACTTTTAGGTTGATACCTATTATATTAATAAAGTAGATAAAGCTAAGTTCTCCTATACTATCTAGTTTATATTTTACTAGTACTATAATATAGTATAATACTATATCTACTTATTAGATATCTCTAGTTCCTCTCTTAAAGCTAGTAGAGAACTAAACCTACTACTGTAGGAATTAGAGTTCTAGAATAGTAGATAGTTTACTTAAGGCTAGATGTTTTAAGAACTTCTTACTCTATATATAGTAGAGTTCTTTTCTTATAAGCTACGTAAACTTAGTAATAAGATATTATTAAAGTTATAGATCTATAAAATTATAAGTATTCTATATATAGTACTTAAAGAAGCCCCTCTTTTTTAGTTTAGTATTAATAAACGGTTATAGTAGAAGGAATATTAAGAGACTAAACGCGATAAAGATGGAGCTTATTTACTACTAAGAATATTTAGTATAGATCTAGTATCTATATATAGTAAAGGGGTAGTAGGCGCGTTTAGATATCTTATAAATAAAATCTATAAGCTAGAAAGATATATTTAAGATATATATAGTATAGATCTATATAATAATAAGAAGTATATTAAAGATATAAAGGGTAGACTGCTAAAAGATTTATACTACTAGGTTCTTAACAACATCTCCTTCTAGTAATAGTATAATAATAAGCAGAGTTAGCTGCTATAGATTAAAGGTAATTCTAGTAAGAGTAAAATAATACTACTCTATAGTATTATCAACGAACTATAGAAGTTAATAGCTATAATAGGCCTTATATCGTACTTCTTCTATTAGGCTACTAACTTGCGTATTAACACCGCAACGGCCGTACTATAAGAGCTATTATTCTTACTTATTAGCTAGCAGCTATTACTTATCTTATATATTTAGAAGAAGTATAATTATATAAGTAAGACTATATTTAAAAATGTAAATACTTAAGTTACTCTAACTAAGATCTTTACTAATATATTATAGAACCCGAACTTAGACGCTATATATCTAATTATTAACGCGCTAGATGAGTATATAACTAACTTATTAAAGTTACTTAACTTTATTATAAAGTATTTATCTATATCTTCCTATATTAAGTAGATTGTTTTAAGCTATAACTAGCCGGATATTAAAGAACAACTAGAGCAGGTAGGCTATAAGGTAAGGCTAAGCCTTAAGCTAAATATAGAGTCTATATTAATAGCTGTCTAGATCTTTATTAAATAAAAGGTGTTTCAGCTAGTATAATAGAAGAAGTATAATAAGTAAACCTAATACTCTATACTAGAGTATCTAGTATTAAATGCGAACGATACCTTTCTCTAGATAGTACTAGTATATTAAAACCTTAAAATAACAGTAAAATAGAATATTCTTAAAAAGTTTAACTCGTTTCCACCTAGACTAAACTCTCTATATTAGTAGATAATATAGTAGATTAATAAGTTAGATAATACTAAACTTTATAAGCAGGTATTAGTATTAATTATATTTATATACCGGCTAATTACGCTTAAGGAGCTTATAACCCTAGTTAAACAGCTAGAAGAAATAGCTAATAATAAGAAGTTAAGTAAGATTATTAGCTTCTATAGTTTATTTCTTATCCTATATAAAGATATTATATACTTTATATACTAATTAGTTAAGGACTTCCTCTTTACTTAGATAGTTAAAGAAGTATTCCCATCCGGAAGAGAGAATATCTATTATACTATTGTTGCTAGGTTACTCGAAATAATATTTAGAACCTTAAAGTAGAATATATATAGCTTAAAAGTATTAGAATATCTTATTAATAATATTAAACAGCTAGATTCTAATCTATTAGTAATATTACGCTACTTATATATCTACTAGATTAATTACCTCTATAACTGGAATTCTAGCTCTTCTACAAATTATAAGGTTAATCTATAGGGTAGAGGCGCTGTTAATAACTTTCTAAAATAGTAAAACCTCTATTAACTTAAGGCTTTTAGCCTATATAAAAGTATATTAAAGGGAGTAGTATTAATAGTAAAACTTAAGGCTTTAGTCTAGATAATCTATAGATTAATAATACTATTTTAGTATTATAGATACTAATATAATCTAGAAAAGAGTAGATATATCTAATTTAATAGAGCTTATTTAAGATACGCGCTGATTTATTATATCTTATAAATAGATAATAGAGAATAGTCTACTTTAGATATATACTTCTACACTTCTATTTAGTCCAACTTATAGTCTAATAAGAGGTATTTTTAAGAGAGAAGAGCTAGACTGAATTATTATAAAGCTAGGTATATAAGAGAAATAGAGTCTATACCTCTAGATGCTTAAAGGCTATAGCTCTAATATTAGATTTATAGCCTTCTCGCCTAATTTAACCCGGCTAGTATTAGAGTTAGAAGATAGAATAGTTAAAATCTAGAATATAAGTAGTAGCAACTACTTCTAGATGCTTAAAGGCTATAGCTCTAATATTAGTTCCATAGTCTTCTTATCTAACTTAACCCGGCTAGTATTAGAGTTAGAGGATAGAATAGTTAAGATTTAAGATATAAGTAGTAGTAACTACTTCTAAACGTTTAAGGGCTATAGCTTTTATATCTAGTCTATAGCCTTCTTATCTAACTTAACCCAGCTGGTATTAGAGTTATAAAATAGAACGGTTAAGATCTAAAATATAAGTAGTAGTAACTACCTTTAGATATTTAAAAGCTATAGTTTTTATATCTAGTCTATAGCCTTCTCGCCCAACTTAACCTGGCTAGTATTAAAGTTAGGGGATAGAACGGTTAAGATCTAAGATATAAGTAGTAATAACTACCTCTAGACGTTTAAAGGCTATAGCTCTAATATTAGGTTTATAGCCTTCTCGCTTAACTTAACCTAGCTAGTATTAGAGTTAAGTAGTAGTACGGTTAAATAAGGTCTAAAATTAAGTATAGATAGGATTTAGATAACGTATAATTCTAAAAACCTATTATAGCTACTATTAGAATATTAACTATTACCTTTTATAGTATCTAAAAATATAATTAGTATTAGTACTAGTTATAGGAGGGTATAGATATATAAGCTTAATATATTTTAAAATATTAAAATATTTATATTATTATTATTTACTATTATATATTTATTATTCTCTCTATTTTATAGAGAGCTAGAGATTAGTAAGTATATATAGCTTACGAATTTACTATATTAAAACTTCGAGTATATATTAGATTAAGTAACCTAATATCTATATACTTAATAATACGTTAAATATTTACTACTTAGATTAGATTAGAGGTATATAAACGCCTTAATAACGCTAGTAGAGAGGATAGCTAAACCGATCTAAGGCTAACCTTATACTAGAGGCGATAGTTTATAGATCTAGCTAAAGAGAAAGAATGCTAGATATAACTATAGATAGTATAGAGTATTACTAAGTATAGCTACTATTATAGCTCTACTAGTACTTATCCCTTACGAATATAAATAATATAATAAAGGCGTTTTTACTAGTAACACTCAGTTAAACCTATATACTAAAGTATAAGCTTCGACTTTTAAGCCTATTATACTCTATTCTAGCTTATATTCTTTCTATTATATTATATTCCCCTTTAATAAGTTAAAACTAGAGCTTGCTGCGACTTAGTCTAGGAATTAGCGTACTAGTAGACTTAAGAAGTATAAGAGTATAGAGGGCTTAATCGGGTTATTCTATTAGTTAGTAGAAGGGGTAATAGCGGATCTTAGTACTTTAGGGTAGTATAGTTGCGTAGCTATACTATAAAGTAGGTATTACTATATATTAGACTATATTATAAGATATATAAGATTACTATTAAAGCTAGTTTTACTACTAGATATATATTAGCTAACTAAATAAGTAACTAGGCTTTATCTTATTACTACTCCCAATCCTAAATTAGATTTAATAATAATCTAAAGGCTAGTATAACTATATAGTTATATATCTTATAATAAAATATCTACTAATATATAATATAAAATATATAGGGTTATCTTATACTAGTCTAGATTAGTAGTTTACTTCTACTAGAAGTACTACTTAGCGGGGTAGTATTATCTAAAATCGCGCCCTGTATCGTATATAGGGCTGATAATAACTTCTTAAAATTAGAAGGGGGTTATAAGAGTAGAATAAGGTTGTTCTATAAAAAGCTAGAGTAAAAAAGGCTTAATATTAGTACTGTAGGTATAGAAGTATATTTTACTATAATATAAAGCCCTATATAAATTAGGTATAGAAATAATAATACAAGTGTAAATTTAGGGAAAAAGTAGATTATATAGATTTAGGATTAGCTGCAGTAGATTATTTTTATAGAATTATTATAATATTTATTATATATATAGGTTTTACAGCTACTAAAAGTTAAAGTAACTTACTAATAGTTTATCCGGTTATATAGAGTGTCCGATAATATAGGGGGGGATATTAGTATATTATTATAGATAAGAAGTTCTTAAGAGTTTATATAAGGAAAAAAAAAAGGTTTAAAAGATTATATAATTCTCTTAAAAAGGCTTAGAAGATTATATTAATAAGAGAAGAAAAGTTCTTAGAAGGCTATATTATAAGAGAGATTAGCTACTAGAATATAGCTAAGAGGAATAGTATTATATAAATAAGAGGAGCGAGTAGTAGTATATTAGGTAAGTAGAGTAGAAATAATCTACTCTTAGTATACTATTATAATTTCTTTAGTATATAATATAGAATATATAGATTAGTCTATATTTTCTAGAATACTCTATATAGTATTAGATATAGATTACTCTATAAATATAGAAGAATAAAGTTCCGCAGTAGTTAAGTAAGTATAAAGAAACTAGAAGAAATAGAAGTATTATATAAGTATAGAGCAACTAGAAAAGAGTATAAATACTCTATATAGCTAAACAACTAGAAAAGAGTAGAAAACTTCTTTATTTAGTCTAATTAGATAATTAGAGAACCTTATAGGTTGAGGATATCTAAATAGTAACAAGTTATAGTAATATAGGCTATATAATATAACCCTTATATTCTAAAAGAGATTAGTAGATATAAAAATATAAGTAGTATATTATTTTAAGTATTTAGAAGATTCTAATATTTATATTATTTTTATTATTTTCTATATAATATTTAAAGTATAATATTCTTATTAGTTTTAAAGTAATAAGAATTATATATAGTTTTTAATAGTAGTTAGTTAGAAGATTTAGCAGTTATTATAATTAAATTAGTAGTCTTATATAGAATAAGTAGTATTTTATTTTTATATATTAGATAGTTTTAGTAGAATTATATCTACGTTTATAGTTTTTTTAAATATTATAGTACTATAATATAGATTAAAAATAATCTTATATTATTTTAGTATATAGAGTTTATATAGAGTTTATATAGTAAGTCTACTATAAGAGATATAGAGGTAAAAAAGGGGGAATATTTGGATAGTAAATAGGCTAGTAATAGAAGATTATAATACTTTTATTTAGCATATAATAGTATTTTAGTTAAAGAAGACAAGTTTTTATTAAGATTTAATCGGGTTATATAAGAGGTTTATAGAACTAGTAGAAAGGTTAATAATATTAGCTAGTTAGCTTATTAGTAGATAGATTATAGAGATAATAATAGATATATTATTTATAAAGGTTATTATTATTATAATATATTAGTTTATTTAAAATAGAGGGTATATATAAATTCTTCTATAAAGTAGTTCTTTAGTAATAGATTAAGAGTATCTATTATTAGTTATTTTTATAATTATAATAGATCTATAAAAGAATATATTCGCAATATATTATTAAGATAGAATAGAAATATTTTAGAAGAGGATAATTTTATTAGATAGGTTTTTATAGGGCCTAGATTTAGTATAGTTAATATTAATATTAGAGGATTTATAATTGAAAAGTATTAGAGTAGATATAAGTTAGTAAATATAGAAGTATAATTAGTTTATAGTTTTATTATAATATAATATTATTTTTCTTAGAGGTTATTTAACTTAGAATTTTATAAGTATTCTAGGGAGACTATATTAATAAAGTCTATAAAATTCTTAGAAAGTTATAATAGAAAAGAAGTTTTTAAAAGACTATATTAATAAAGTTTATAAAATTCTTAGAAAACTATATAAGAATATATAAGTTATAGGAAGTATATAACTAAAAGAAAGTTATATTAGATAAATACTATAATATAAAAGCGTAATCTAATCTTAATATACTATTATAATTCCTTTAATATATAAATATAGAAGATATAGATTAGTCTATATCTAATAATATACTTTATATAGTAATAAATATAGTTTACTATATAAGTAGTAGAGGAATAGATATTCTATAGAGTACTATATAAGTAATAGTAAATAATAAGTAGAGAGAAGGAATAAATATAATAGATACTAAAAGGCTTTAGAATTAGGGTTATCTAAGTAGATAGTAAGTTCTAGAAGAAATAGACTAGATAGTATAGTCTATTAAGTCTTAGTAGATACTAATATAGAGGGAATAACTTTTCTATTATTTTTCTTAGTTTTCTTACTAATTATAACCTTTAGCGTCTTAATATAATTTTCCTAACTATACTAGTAGAAAAATATCTCTTATCTTTTCTTTTAGTATTATATAATAAAGTTAATAAAGGGGGAAAGCTTCCCTTTTAATAAGCTACTAGTAGAGCTGTAACTAATAGTAGAAGAGGATTTTTTATAGGTAGCTATCTTAATTAACTTAGTAAGTTTAAATTATATAAATAATATATAGAGTATATAGGTTTAGAAGAATTTTATAAGTTAGTTATAAATACAACTAGTTAATATACTACTTACTATATTTAAAAGTATAGATAATAAGTTATCTTTTCTAGAGGATTATATAAAATGTAAAAATACTAGTATAGTATTTTCTATATAGTTATAGAAGGTTAATAGAAGCTAAAGTTAGTAGGTAATAGTATATTAGTTATATATTCGATATTCCTAGAGGGAGTATACTAGTAACTAATATATAAGAGTAGACGTATTTTTTAAAAATATAGAAATACTAGTTGTTTTATATATAGCTAGAATAATAGTATTAATATTCTTCCACCTTAGTTGTATCTAGTAGTAAAAGTTATAGACTAGTAGAAGAATAGTATAGTAGGAAGAGGTATAGTTAGAATTAATATATTATTAGTAGAGCGGCTATAAGTAGTATATAATAGAATACTATAAATACTATAAAAAGCTAATATTAAAAAATTTATATAGAGGTTAAAATTAATATTAGAATAAAAAGGTTTTAGGTTAGATATAAATAGTTATATTTATAATTCTAATATATAGCTATATATTATATATATACTTATAGTAGATATAAAATAGTAGGATAAATAGAAGTTTATAGAATTTTTTAAAGGAGTATATCTATATAGTAAGGATAACTAGTAGATAAGAGTTACTAATATAGTAGGAGATATTAGTAATTTATATATATATAAGCAGCTATAGTTAAATTACTATAGAGAGTTAATAGAGTAAGATATTATTATTATAGTAGTATTTTTATAGAGGTATATAGTATTCTATTATATATAGATTAATAGTAAAGAGTAGTATTATAATAATAATTATATAAGAATTCTTAGAAGACTAGATAAGAGAAAAAAAAAGCTTAGAAAACTATATTATATAGTTATTAATAAGAAAAGTCTTAGAAAATTAGGTAGAACTTATATTAGGTAAATAGTAGTATAGTATGCTACTCGACAATTCTAATATAAGTATACTATTTATAATTCCTTTAGTATATAAATATAGAGGATATAGATTAGTTTATAGCTAATAGTATATACTATAGATTATATAGTACACTTTACTTAGTAAGCTTAAAAGGCTAAAATAGCTTAAAATAGGCTAGTTAAGTAATAGTAAGTAAGTATTAAAGATAAGTAAGAGGAGTATAGTAGATACCTAGGGGAGAATAGAAGTCTAATATATCTAAGTAGTAATAAGTAGTAGAAGAATAGACTATATAATATAGTCCTTTAGTACCTAGATAGACTAGTTATATATAGTTTTTAAGAGGGAATATTCTCTAGTTTTTATTTTTATTTTTATTACTTTATATAACCTTTAAAGTCCCTATATAATTTTTCCTATAAGAAGGGAAATATTCTTATTTTTTACTTACTTAACGTTTTATAGTAAGAAGAATAGAGCTAGAGAGATTTCCCCTTAGTAAGCTATCTATAAAGATATAGTTAATAGTTTTAAAAGAGGTATTAACTTTTATAGAGTTATTTACCTTATAATATATATTATATATCTAGAAGAACTTTATTAATAGCAATTTATTTATATAGTTAAAAAGATAATCTATTAATATATAGCTTACTATATTTAAGGGTATAGTAGGGAAGTTATCTTTTATTTATAATTATGTATATAGTAAGTTCTAGAGAGATTATAAAATATTTTTATTACTAACTTTAACTAGAGTTTATAAATAATAGTATTTTAGTTATATATAAAGTATAGTTAGGAATAGTATACTAGTATCTAATATATAAGAGTAGGTATATTCCTAAAAATAGATATAATAAAGATAGATACTACTAGTATTATAATAGAAATATATAAGTACTTTTATAATAGTTATATCTAATAATAAAAATATATAACTATTTAAATTACTATAGTATATAGTATAATTCTAAGTTTATTATATAGTTAGATATAAAGAGGTAGAAATAGTAGATAGAAGTATTACTATAGGTTAGTTAGTAGGTATATAAAGTATATACTAAAATAGTTTATTATTATATATAAACGTTTTTAGTAATAGATTATTTATATAAGAAAGATAGTAAGTAGAAACTATTAGATTTTAGATTTAAAAGGGTATATCTTTATAATAAGAGTTACTAGTAGATAAGAATTATAGATATAGTAGGAGAGGTTAAAGGTTCTAATAAGCGGATGCAGCTGTAGTTAAGAGGGAATTATACTATATAAGAAAGAATTTATTAGAAGACTATATAGAAGACTATTAATAAGAAAAGTCTTAGGAGACTATATTACTATTAATAAGAAATACTTAAGAGAGTATATTATAATAATTTTAGTAAAAAGATTTTAGAAGACTTTATAATTCTCTTAAAAAGTTCTTAAGAGGTTATATAATTCCCTTAAAAAGGCTATATTATAAGAGAGATTAGCTACTAAAATATAGTTAAGAAGGATAGTATTATATAAGTAAGAGGAGCGAGCGGTATTATATTAGGTAAATAGAGTAGAAGTAATCTAATCTTAGTATACTATTATAATTTCTTTAGTATATAAATATAGAAGATATAGATTAATTTACATTTTCTAAACTATACTATAGATTATATAATATACTTTACTTAGTAAGTATATTAGAGAAATATAGTTCTAAAAGGTGCTAAGTAAGTATAGAGGAATAGATATTTTAGAAGTATTTAGTAAGCTAGAGGAACTAGAAAGAATATAAGGCTAGGTATAACTAGAGTAGTAGTAGAGAAGGTATAAAAGATAGATACTAGGGGAGCTCTATAAATATAGGGCTATATAAACTAGAGGTAAGTTATATAGAAGATATATAGTAAGATATAAATATATAAACTATATAGTATAGCCTTTTAAATTTTAGAGAAGATTACTACTAGTTAGTAAAGTCTCTAACCTATTTTTATAGTATATATCTTATAAGTAGAAATTATAGCTATTAGTTATAATATATATAGGATATTATAGTTAGTTATATAATTATAATAGTAGACTAGATAGAAATAGATTATAGGTTTTAGTTATTATTTATATATTTCCTTATAGGTAATAGATATTACTATAGTAGATAGAAATATACTATTAGTATTACTATAGTCTTTTATAGTAGATATAGAGTAGTAGATATTTTATAGTACCTATATAGTATTAGAGTATAGGTATATATTAGTTAGTTTAGTTAATTCTAATAAACATCTAAAAGTATTTTATATATTATCTAGTTTAACTATTATTTAATAAATATAATATTTTTACTCTAATTATTTAGTTGTTAATAAAATTAGCTAAAATAGTTAATTTTATAAGTTACTTTATAAAGCTATAAAAGAGTATTATATAAAATATATTTTATTTATTTTATCTAAGGAAAGTAGTTAGTTATAAAAATTATTTTAAGATAGTATTAATATAGTATCTTTTCTTTTATAAATAGATATAATTTAAGAGTTAAGTATTATAGGATTATAGTTATTATTAGAAAAGTATAAGTTTAAGTTTAAATTACTTATATATATAGTTTTAAGGCTATATAGTATATTAGTAGAATAGTATTTTAATTTTATAAATAGAATAGGTAGAGTAGAAAAGAATAGATTAGTTAGAGGTAGTAAAGGATTAATATAGCTAGATATAATAATAGGTATAAATATAGGAGATAAGAATAAAGAGAAAAAATAGGCGTATTTTATTAGTTATATAGGTATAATATTCTTAGAAAACTATATTATAATAGAGGCTAGAGTTATAGTAGAATATTTTATTAGATTTTTAGTTATATAGTATTATTAGTTTATTTTATAATTTAAGAGAGTATATAATTCCCTTAAAAAGGCTTAGAAAGCTGTATTATAATTTTCGTAAAAATTCTCAGGAGAGTATATTACTATTAATAAGAAAAAGAATTCTTAGGAAGCTATATTAATAAGAGAAAAAGAAAGCCTTAAGAGACTATATTATACGAGAAAGTAGTTATATTATATAAGAAATTAGTTATAAAGAGTATAATAGAAAACAATTATATAAGTAAGGTTAAAAGCGCTCTACTTTTAATATACTATTATAATTTCTTTAGTATATAAATATAGAAGATATAGATTAGTCTATATTTTCTAGACTATACTATAAATTATATAGTATACTTTACTTAGTAAGTATATTAGAAGAATATAGTTTTAGAGGGTACTAAGTAAGTATAGAGAAATAGATATTCCAGAAGTACTTAATAAGCTAGAAAAACTAGAAGGAATATAAGACTAAGTATAGCTAGAGTAGTAGTAGAAGAGGTATAAAAGGCGGATATTAGGAGGCTTTATAGATAGAGTAGTATAAATAGATATAAGTTATAGAGTAAGTTATATAGATACGATAGACTATACTATATAACCTTTTATATCTAGAGGAGTAAATATTTATTATAAAAGTATATACTAATATAATAAGAATAATATTATTTATTATATATATTTTAAAGTAATTAGTTAATAAAACCTAGAAGAGTAGAATTTAATAAATAGAGTAGTAAATATTATAAAAAAACATATTTTATTTTATTAGAAGGTAGACTATTCTATATTTTTTTTATTCTACTAGGTAGTAGGAAATTTTTAGCTTTTTATAAATTACTTTATCTTCTAATAAAAGTTATATTTATAGCTCTTATATTATTATAATATAGTTATATTATTAATAATACTATTATATTACTAGTACTATATATAGGTAAAAAAGGGTAGTTAAGTTTAAAAAGAAGATAG
Source organism: Lojkania enalia (assembly GCA_010094045.1). Taxonomy (NCBI): domain Eukaryota; kingdom Fungi; phylum Ascomycota; class Dothideomycetes; order Pleosporales; genus Lojkania; species Lojkania enalia. The sequence continues at coordinate 38,535 of ML986751.1, forward strand.
TCTTATTTTTTATTAGGTTGTTAATTCTATAAAAGTTAATAGAGGATTAGTTTAGAAGAAAGGAAATAGAGGATATAGTAGAAGAGTATATTTATATTCTATTATAAGAAGTTTATAGTATACTAAATTTAAGGAAAATTTATATTAGTAGTATTTAAGAGTACTATTAGTTTATAGTATTTTAGGTTATAATATTATAAAAGATAATTATAATAATAGTAGTAATAATAGTTCTATATTTATAAGTTCTATTTAATAGTTTTAAAAATATTTTTAAATAACTAATATATTTATAAAAAATAGTAAAAAAGTTTAATAATATAATAGATAAGTTAAAAATAAAGTAGAAAAGTTTAGATAGAGATTTAATAGAGAAGTTAGTTAAGATAGTATATAGTTAAGTAGCTTTATTAGAGCTAGAGTTTTTAATAGGTTATAGTAAAAAAAGTAGAGAGAAGTTTATAGTATATATAATAGGGTTAGATTTATAGGATAGGATAGATATTAGAAGTATTTTTTCTAGTAGTAGTAGAGTTATAGGTAAAGAGGATAGTTTAGAAAATTAAGATATAATAGATCCTAGATTTAAATTATAGTAGTAGAGAAAGTATATTAATAGTATTATAGGTAGAAGTATTTTTTAAAAGATTATATAAGTTATATTAGAAGATTATATTAAGGGAAAAAGTCTTAAAAGGCTGTATAAGGAAAGAAAAGAAATTCTTAGGAGACTATATAATAAGTTCTATAAAATTCTTAGGAGAATATATTAGGTAAATAAGAGAAGCGAGTAGTAGTATATTAGTAAAAGCTATAAGAGGGTAGTAGTATAATAATCCAGACTTAATATACTATTATAATTCCTTTAGTATATAAATATAGAGAATGTAAATTAGTATATATTTTATCTAATATAAAGTAATAAATTAGGCCCGATTTGTAATAGATTAGATATAGTACTATAGTACTATACCCAAAATAGGTTGTTAAAAGGGGGTAATTTATCTAACTATTACCCTTCTAATTTATTTACAACTAGTACTCTAACTATAATACTTTATATATAAAAACTATTTAGTAGAGTCTATTTATTCTACTTATAATACTATATTATCGCACCTATACTAGTATAGGGCTATAATAAAACTAGAAGGATATAGTTCTACTAAAATATATAGATGCTCGAACTAAGGGTATAATACTATATCTATAGTAGAAAGACCTATATATAAGTAAGTAGAATAGTACTATTACTAGAGGATATTAAAAACTATCTCTACTATCTATTTAAGTACTATATTCTAATATATAAGAAATATACAACTACTATATTAAATATTAATATATATTTACAGTACTATTATAGTATAATAATAGAATAGAGGAGGGTAATTATCGAGTATACTTGTTAGTAGCTAATTAGACTAGTAAAGAACGTCTAGCTGCCTGTACTATTTAAGTAACTAATATTAGAATTAGAAAAGCTACTAAATAGGTTCTAGTATAAGTAATCTAGGTATTATATTACTACTAATATTAATATACTATATATATATCTAAAAAAGAAGTATAAGTAGGTATAAATAGGCGATAAAAATAGATTCTATTAGAAGGTTAAGGTATAGATATTCTTTTAGGCTGGTAGACTATAATAATATTTTATTGTTAATATAGGTAGTTATAACTATAAGCTAGCTATTTTCTATATAAAGGTTAATATTATATATAATTAGTTAGCTAGGTTTAAACTTATAAAATAGAGAAAAGAAGAGAAAGTATAGGTTATAAATATAGAAGTAGTAAAGACTAATAAAATTGGGTAGTTTAAGCGGATAGAATAGCTAGAATATCTAGCAAAGCGGAATTAAGTATATCTTATATATTAGATCTAGCTACCTAATTAAAGTAAGGTAAAACTTTAGCAGGTAGTAAAGCTAGTTAAACTATTAGTTAAGTAGAATATTAGAGGGTTATTATTATTTATATAAGAGATAAAATAGTAGTTTAGAAGTATTTAGTAATATAAGGTAGATAAACGTCTACTTATTTAACTATAGAACCCTAAGAATTAGGTAGTATATACTAGCTATATTATTAAGTTCGTCTACTACTTTCTCTATATTATTATTAATAAAGAAGCTTAGGCTATATAATTTAGCTATAGTAGTAATAGTAATAATAGTAATAATAATAGTATAGTATTAGATAATAGTATAAGTTCTAGGTCTAATAAAACTAAAAGTAGTATTAATAGTAATAATAATAGTAATAGTAGCTCCTATTATAAGTACTATAAGAAGAAAGAGGTAGATTAGATAGAAGATATACATAAGCTATTCTATTAGTAAAATAAGTAGAAGAAACTAGTAATAGTACTATAGGTTATATTAGATAGGGATAGTAAAAATACTTAGCTTAGAGTACTACTAGATATACTTATATTATTTATTTTTTAATTAATAGACGATTAGCTATTTAGTAATAGGTTTATCTATTTTCTTACTATACTAGGAATTAATACTAAGATAGACTACTTATATATAGTAAAAAACTACTTATATATACTAGCTAGTATAGTATATTATATATAAGTATTAGGTATAGAAAAGCTACTTCTAGTAGTAGAGCACGATAAGTAGACGGATAAGAACTAGAAGTATTTTCTACTTATATAGTAGAAGTTTCTAGCTAATAGATTATTTAGTCTAATAAGTAAGATAATTAGCTTACTAATATATAAAAAGTTTATTATACTAATAGCTAGTAATTTAAATAATACTTACTAGTTAAAAGATAAGAAAATATTCTATCTTAATAGTCGGCTGATCTATATTAGCTAGTTCTATAAAATAGTATAGGATATAGTAGCTAAAGTAGAGAAAATACTCTAGTAAAAGCTGTATTAGATAGCTAGAGCTAAGGACTAGTTTACTATCTAGCTAGAGTAGTTTATTAATAATATTATATTTATATAGTAGAGTATATTTTTTATCTATTATTATAATAATTAACTTAATAATAGACTTAAATAGATACTTACTTAAGCTAGATAGATAGAAGCTAGTTAGTAGCTCTAGTTAAGAAACGGCTTATAGAGTAAGTAGTAGATAAAGTAGTACTTATAGTAGATAGATTATTTTTTAAAACTACTAATAGTTAGTATATATATAATTTTAGGGCAGCCTATCTAATATAAGGTAATAAATTAGGCCCGATTCGTAATAGATTAAGTATAGTACTATAGTACTATACCCGAAATAGGTTGTTAAAAGGGGGCGATTTATCTAACTATTACCCCTCTAATTTATTTATAACTAATACTTTAACCGTAATATTTTATATATAAAAACTATTTAGTAGAGTCTATTTATTCTACTTATAATACTATATTATCGCACCCGTACTAGTATAGGGCTATAATAAGGCTAGAAGGATGTAATTCTACTAGAATATATAGACACTCGAACCGAGGGCGTAATACTATATCTATAGTAGGAAGACCTATCTAATATAAGGCGACGAATCAGGCCCGATTCGTAATAGATTAGGTATAGTACTATAGCACTATACCTAAAATAGGTTGTTAAAAGGGGGCGATTCGTCTAACTATTACCCCCCCAATTTATTTATAACTAGTACTCTAACCCTAATACTTTGTATATAAAAACTATTTAGTAGAGTCTATTTATTCTACTTATAACGCTGTATTATCGCACCTATACTAGTATAGGGCTATAATAAGGCTGGAAGGATATAGTTCTACTAGAATATACAGATGCTTAAACTAAGGGCATAATACTATATCCGTAGCAGGAAGACCCGTATATAAGTAAGTAGAATAACGCTATTACTAGAGGATATTAAGAACTATTTCTACTATCTACCTAAGTACTGCGTTCTAATATATAAGGAATATACAACTGCTATATTAAATATTAATATATATCTATAGTACTATTATAGTATAATAATAGAGTAGAGGAGGGTAATTGTTAAATATACTTATTAGTAGCTAATTAGACTAGTAAAGAATATCTAGCTACCTATACTGTTCGGGCAACTAATACTAGAATTAGGAAAGCTACTAAATAGGTTCTAGTATAAGTAATCTAGATACTATATTATTACTAATATTAACGCGCTACGTATATATCTAAAGAAGAAGTATAAGTAGGTATAAATAGGCAATAAAAGTAGGCTCTATTAGAAGGTTAAGGTATAGATGTTCTTTTAGGCTAGCAGGCTATAGTAATATTTTATTGTTAATATAAGCAGCTATAATTATAAGCTAGCTATTTTCTATATAGAGGCTAATATTATACGTAATTAGTTAGCCAGGTTTAAGCTTACGAAGTAGAGGGAAGAAGAGAAGGTATAGGTTATAGATGTGGAGGTAGTAAAGACTGATAAGACTGGATAGTTTAAGTAGACGGGGTAGCTAGAGTATCTAGTAAAGCGGAATCGAGTATATCTTATATATTAGATCTAGCTGCCTAACTAAGGCGAGGTGAAACTTTAGCAGGCAGTAAAGCTGGTTAAGCTATTAGTTAAGTAGAGTATTAGAGGGTTATTATTACTTATATAAGAAATAAGATAGTAGTTTAAGAGCGCTTAGTAATATAAGATAGATAAGCGTCTACTTATTTAACTGTAGAACCCTAAGAGTTAGGTAGTATACGCTAGCTATATTATTAAGTTCGTCTACTACTTTCTCTATATTATCGCCGATAAAGAAGTTTAGGCTATATAGTTTAGTTATAGTAGTAATAGTAATAATAGTAATAATAATAGTATAGTATTAGATAATAGTACAAGTTCTAGGTCTAGTAGAGCTAGAAATAGTACTAATAATAATAATAATAGTAATAGCAGCCCCTATTATAGGTACTATAAAAAGAAAGAAATAGATTAGATAGAAGACGTGCGTGAGCTATTCTATTAGTAAAATAAGTAGAAGGAACTAGCGATAGTACTATAGGTTATATTAGATAGGGATAGTAAGGACGCTTAGTTTAGGGTACTACTAGATATACTTATATTATTTATTTTTTAATTAATAGGTAATTAGCTATTTAGTAGTAGGCTTATCTATTTTCTTCCTATACTAGGGATTAATACTAAGATAGACCGCTTATATACAGCGAAGAACTACTTATATATACTAGCTAGTATAGTATACTACGTATACGTGCTAGGTATAGAGAAGCTGCTTCTAGCAGCAGAGCGCGACGAGCAGACGGATAAGGACTAGAAGTATTTTCTACTTATATAGCGGAAGTTTCTAGATAACAGATTATTTAATCTAATAAGTAAGATAATTAGCTTACTAGCGTATAGAAAGTTTATTACACTAACAGCTGGTAATTTAAATAATATTTACTAGTTAAAGGATAAGAAGATATTCTATCTTAACAGCCGGCTAATTTATATTAGCTAGTTCTATAAGATAGCGTAGGATATAGTAGCTAAGATAGAGAAGATACTTTAGTAGAAGCTGTATTAGATAGTTAGAGCTAAAGACTAGTTTACTATCCAGCTAGAGTAGTTTATTAATAATATTACATTTATATAGTAGGGTATATCTTTTATCTATTATTATAATAATCGGCTTAATAATAGGCTTAAGTAGATACTTACTTAGGCTAGGTAGATAGAAGCTAGTTAGCAGCTCCAGTTAAAAGACGGCTTATAGAATAAGTAGTAGATAAAGTAGTACTTATAGTAGGTAGATTACTTTTTAAAACTATTAATAGTTAGTATATATATAACTTTAGGGCAGCTTAAGTAAGGGTTAAAGATTATAATAATATAGTATTATAATAGAGTACTATAAGACTATAATATCTTTATAGTAGATAGGTAGATTATAATAGTAGTCTACTATTATAAATTACAATCCTATCTGATATAAGGCGACGAATTAGACCTGATTTGTAATAGATTAGGTATAGTACTATAGCGCTATACCCGAAATAGGTTGTTAAAAGGGGCTAATTCGTCTAACCGTTACCCTCCTAATTTATTTACAACTAGTACTCTAACTGTAATACTTTATATATAAAAACTATTTAGTAGAGCCTATTTATTCTACTTATAACGCTGTATTATCGCACCCGTACTAGCGTAGGGCTATAATAAGGCTGGAAGGATACAGTTCTACTAGAACGTACAGACGCTCGAACTAAGGGTATAATACTATATCTATAGCAGGAAGACCTGCATATAAGTAAGTAGAACAGTACTATTACTAGAGGATATTAAGAACTATCTCTACTATCTACTCGAGTATTACGTTCTAATATATAAGAAACATACAACTGCTATATTAAATATTAATATACATCTACAGCACTATTATAGTATAATAATAGAGTAGAGGAGGGTAATTATCGAGTATACTCGTTAGTAGCTGATTAGACTAGTAAAGGACGTCCAGCTACCCGTACTATTTAAGCAACCGATACCAGAATTAGGAAAGCTGCTAAATAGGTTCTAGTGCAAGCAATCTAGATACTATATTACTACTAATATTAATACGCTACGTATATATCTAAAGAAGAAGTATAAGTAGGTATAGATAGGCGATAAAAGTAGGCTCTATTAGAAGGTTAAGGTATAGATATTCTTTCGGGCTGGCGGGCTGTAGTAATATTTTATTATTAATATAGGCAGCTGTAACTATAAGCTAGCTGTTCTCTATATAGAGGCCGACGTCGTATATAATCAGTTAGCCAGGTTTAAACTTACGAAGTAGAGGGAAGAAGAGAAGATATAGGTTATAGATGCGGAGGCAGCAAAGACCGATAAGACCGGGTAGTTTAAATAGATAGGGTGGCTGAAGTATCTAGCGAAGTAGAATTAAGTACATCTTATATATTAGATCCGGCTACCTAACTAAGGCGAGGTAAAACTTTAGTAGGCGGTAAAGTTAGTTAAGCTATTAGTTAAGTAGAGTATTAAAGGGTTATTATCGCTCGCGCGAGAGATAAGATAGTAGTTTAAAAGCGCTTAGTAATATAAGGTAGATAGGCGTCCGCTCGCTCGACTATAGAACCCTAAGAGTTAGACGGTGTATACTAGCTATATTATTAAGTTCGTCTACTACTTTCTCTATATTATTACTAATAAAGAAGTTTAGGCTATATAGTTTAGCTGCAGCAGCAACGGCGATAATAGTAATAATAATAGTATAGTATTAGATAATAGCGCGAGTTCTAGGTTTAGTAGGGCTAGAAGTAGTACTAATAGCGATAATAATAGCGATAGCAGCCCCTATTATAGGTACTATAGAAAGAAAGAGGTAAATTAGATAGAAGACGCGCGTGAGCTATTCTGTTAGTAAAATAAGTAGAAGAAACTAGCGACGGTACTATAAGTTATATTAGATAGGGATAGTAAAGATACTTAGTTTAGAGTACTACTAGATATGCTTATATCATTTATTTTTCAATCGATAGGTAATCGGCTGTTTAGTAGCAGGCTTATCTATTTTCTCGCCGTACTAGAAATTGATACTAAAATAGACCGCTTACGTACGGTGAAGAACTACTTATATATACTAGCTAGCGTAGTATACTGCATGCGCGTACTAGATGTAGAGAAGCTGCTTCTAGCAGCAGAGCGCAACGAGTAGACGGATGAGGACCAGGAGCATTTTCTACTTATATAGCGGAAGTTTCTAGCTAACAGATTGTTTAGTCTAATAAGCGAGATAATTAGCTTACTAGCGTATAAGAAGTTTATTACGCTAACAGCTAGTAATTCAGGTAATACTTACTGGTTAAAGGATAAGAAAACGTTCTATCTTAACGGCCGGCTAATCTATATTAGCTAGTTCTATAAGATAGCGTAGGATATAGTAGCTAAGGTAGAGGAGATGCTCTGGTAGGAGCTGTATTAGATAGCTAGAGCTGAGGACCGGTTTACTATCCGGCTGGAGCAGTTTATTAACAATATTACGTTTATATAGTAGGGTATATCTTTTATCTATTATTATAATAATCGGCTTAACGACGGGCTTAAATAGATACTTACTTAGACTAGATAGATAGAAGCTAGTCAGCAGCTCTAGTTAAGAGACGGCTTATAAAGTAAGTAGCAGGTAAAGTAGTACTTATAGTAGGTAGATTACTTCTTAAAACTACTAATAGTTAATATATATATAACTTTAGGGCAGCTTAGGTAAGGGTCGGAGATTATAATAATATAGTATTATAATAGAGTACTATAAGACTATAATATTTTCGTAGTAGACAGGTAGATTATAATAGTAGTCCGCTATTATAAATCGTAATCCTATCTGATATAAGGCGATAAATCGGGCCCGATTCGTGACAGATTAGGTATAGTACTATAGCGCTATACCCGAAATAGGTTGTTAAAAGGGGCTAATTCGTCTAACCGTTACCCCCCCGATTTATTTACAACTAGTACTCTAACCGTAATACTTTGTATATAAAAACTATTTAGTAGAGCCTATTTATTCTACTTATAACGCTGTATTATCGCACCCGTACTAGCGTAGGGCTATAATAAGGCTGGAAGGATACAGTTCTGCTGGGACGCACAGACGCTCGAACCGAGGGTACAACACTATATCCATAGCAGGAAGACCCGCATACAAGTAAGCAGAACAGCGCCATTACTAGAGGATATCAAGAACTATCTCTACTATCTACCCGAGCACTATATTCTGATATGTAAGGAACACGCAACTGCTATATTAAATATTAATACACATCTACAGCACTATTATAGTATAATAATAGAGCAGAGGAGGGTAATCGTCGAGTATGCTCGTTAGTAGCTGATCAGACCAGTAAAGGACGTCCAGCTGCCCGCACCGTTCAGGCAACCGATACTAGAATTAGGAAAGCCGCTAAATAGGTTCTGGTGCAAGCAATCTAAGTGCTATATTACTACTAATATTAACGCGCTACGTATACATCTAAAGAAGAAGTATAAGTAGGCGTAGATAGGCGATAAAAGCAGGCTCTATTAGAAGGTTAAGGTATAGACGTTCTTTCGGGCTGGCGGGCTGTAGTAATATTTTATTGTTGATGTAGGTAGCCGTAACTATAAGCTGGCTATTCCTTATGCAGAGGCTGATATTGTGCGTAATCAGTTAGCCAGGTTTAAACTTACGAAGTAGAGGGAAGAAGAGAAGGTATAGGTTATGGATGCGGAGGCAGCGAAGACCGACAAGACCGGGTGGTTTAAGTAGATAGGGTGGCTGGAGCATCTAGCGAAGCGGAATCGAGTGCATCTCGCACATCAGATCTAGCTGCCCGACTGAGGCGAGGCGAAACTTTAGCAGGCGGTAAAGTTGGTTGAGCTATTAGTTAAGTAGAGTATTAGAGGGTTATTATCGCTCGCGTGAGAGACGAGACGGTAGTTTAGGAGCGCTTAGTAATACGAGGTAGATAGGCGTCCGCTCGCTCGACTGCAGAACCCTAAGAGTCAGGTAGTATACGCCAGCTATATTGTTAAGTTCGTCTGCTACTTTTTCTGTATTATTGCTGATGAAGAAGCTTAGGCTGTATAGTTTAGCTGTAGTAGTAACGGCGATAATAGTAATAATAATAGTATAGCGTTAGATAATAGCGCGAGTTCTGGGTCTGGTAGGGCCGGAAGTAGTACTGATGGCGACAATGATAGCGATGGCGGCCCCTGTTGTAGGCACCGTAGGAAGAAAGAGGTAGATTAGATGGAAGACGCGCGCGAGCTATTCTATTAGTAAGGTAAGTAGAAGGAACTGGCGATGGTGCTGTGGGTTATATTGGATAGGGATAGTAAGGACGCTTAGCTTAGGGTACTGCTAGATGTACTTACATTATTCATTTTTTAATTAACAGGCGATCGGCTATTTAGCAGCAGGCTTATCTATTTTCTCGCCGTGCTAGGGATTGACGCTAAGATAGACCGCTTACGCACGGCGAAGAACTACTCGTATATACTAGCTGGCGTAGTATACTACGTGCGCGTGCTAGATGTAGAGAAGCTGCTTCCGGCGGCGGAGCGCGACGAGCAGACGGACGAGGACCGGGAGTATTTTCTGCTTATGCGGCGGAAGTTTCTAGCTGACGGATCGTTTAGTCTAATAAGTGAGATAATCAGCTTACTAGCGTATAGGAAGTTTGTTGCGCTGACGGCTGGTAATTCGGATAACACTTACTGGTTAAAGGATAAGAAGACGTTCTATCTTAACGGCCGGCTAATCTACATCAGCTAGTTCCGCAAGATAGCGCAGGACATGGTGGCTGAGGTAGAGGAGATGCTCTAGCAGGAGCTGTGTTGGACGGCTAGAGCTGAGGACCGGTTTACTATCTGGCTGGAGCAGCTTATTAACGACGTTACGTTCACGCGGCGGGGTGTATCTTTTATCTATTATCGTAATAATCGGCTTAACGACGGGCTTAAATAGATGCTTACTCAGGCTAGGCAGATGGAAGCTGGTCAGCGGCTCTAGTCAAGAGACGGCTTATAGAGCAAGTGGCGGGTGAAGTAGTACTTGCGGCAGGTAGATCGCTTCTTAGAACTGCTGATAGTTAGCGTGTATATAACTTCAGGGCAGCCTAGACAAGAGTTAGAGATTACGACGATACGACATTATAATAGGGTGCTACAGGACTGTAATATCTTCGTGGTAGACGGGCAGATTATAATAGTAGTCTACTATTACAAATCGCAATCCTAGTAGGATAAGCTGAAGGTAGTACCGCGCTTTCTACCGCCGCGGCTAGGGCAGGTAATAGCAGTATACTTGGCTTACGTGCAGCCGTTTCAGGAGTATTTAAATGTCGAGGTGCTTAGCGGCGGCTTTAGCAACTACGTATAGGCGGATTAATATAGGCTATAGAAGACGGACTAACTGACGCGCGTGCTCAAGCGCGAGACTGGTAAACGGGTAGGCGTTGAGCTGTATACACTAGACTACCGACACGCGGCTATTAGTATTAGTAGAGAAGTGGTTGGAGAGTCGTTCAGTAAAGGATATCAGGATGAGATAGGGGAAGTCGAAGAAGCTGAAGTAGATAAGGAGGGAGAGAGTATACTAGAGCTATAGAGCGTGCGGACGACGCAGATAGGGATTGGGAACTATAGTATACCGATCGATATTATTAAGCATCTTAGCGTACGCTCGATCGAGGCGTTCCGGCCGCTTAGTATACTGTAACATCGCTTCTTAGGGCTTAACGGGGGTAAAGAGACACCGGAGGCAAGGTGGACAGGTAGTCGAGGCTGGACTAGGGTAAGGAAGCGGCGGCGGTGTAACGGCGATAGTAAAGGGCTTATAGTACGAGGAAAGGAGGCGCGGGTTTAAAGTAGAAGGGAGAAAGGGCTTTAAAAGGCGATGCAGCAGGTGCTTAGGTAAGAAGAGGTCAGCTTCCGCTCAGCCGAGCAAGAGCAAGCGATGCATGCGGTACTAGGCGGGTAGATGCCGCTCGTTGTGGTGCTCTTAACCAGTAGGGGGAAGAGCTTGCTATTTACCGTGCTAGCTTGCTTGGATCGATACGGGGTGACGGTAGTAGTGGTGCCGTACCGGGCGCTTATTAAGAACTTGGTCAAGCGGATTCGAGAGAGTAGGATCAACTATATAGAGTAGAAGCATGGCGAGAGCAATCTAGCAGCGGTAGTAGTAGTTAGCGCAGATGTGGCGGGCGATGTGACGAGTAATAGGAATTTTATTAGCTACGCGGGGATGTTTAATAGTAAGGGGCTACTGCGGCGGATTGTAGTGGACGAGTATCATCTTATCTTTACGTCGAGCGACTGGCGGCCGAAGCTAGCGAAGCTGAAAAATCTACGGCTGCTACCGTACCCGGTAGTACTGCTTACGGCAACACTACCGCCGGTGCGAGAGGCCGAGCTAGGAGAGAGCATGCTGGTTCAGTATGTAACGTACGTCCGAGCGAGTATAGTACGGCCGAATACGCGATATTTGGTGTCGTAGTACAAGCAGGGGTAGGCACAGGAGATGGCGTTAGTAATATATCGGCGGCAGGTGCAGCGGCTTAGGAAACGAAGGGAGAAAGGGGTAGTATACTGCCGCAGTAAAGCGCAATATAAAGCGATAGCTAAAGTACTAGACAGTAGGTACTATCACGCTGGAGATGTAGAGCGAGCTAGGCAGTTAGAGGAATAGCTTAAAGAAGGTGGGCTTATAGTAGCTACGTCGGCGTTGGGCACAGGGGTAGATTTCCCAGGGATCGTGTTTATACTACACGTAGGGATGCTATAGAGTATAATTGACTTCGCTTAGGAGAGTAGGCGCAGCGGGTAGGCAGGCGAGCGGGTGGATTCGGTGATTCTCGTAGAGGAGGGCGAGGTGGAGCGAAGGATGGAATAAAAGGGGGAGGAGCTGGACGTGCAGGCGATAGGGAGGTTTATTATAGACGGTGGGTGTCGGCGAGGGCTGATAAGCAGCTATCTCGACGGGAAGCAGGTGAGCTGTAACGATATTAAGTCAGCTGGATGTGACCGATGCGGAGAGGGCATTAGTGAGTGGCAGGATGGGCAGCATAAGGTAAGCTTGGCGTGGCAGCAGGTTTAGGAGGTGCTGGAGGAGCTACGCGAAGGATGCGCGGTGTGCTGGATAATAGAAGAAGTAGAGACGGAGGAATAGCAGAGGTATAAGACGATACAGTGCACGGCGTAGTCTAGGATGAGTAGGGTTGAGCTGGACAGATTTCGGATGGGAATGCGCGATGGGGGAGGGAGTTATAGCTGCCGGCGATACTGGGTTAGTTAGAAGTACTGTGCAACTGGGTTAGATATAAGCAATCAATGTTAGTAGCCAAATATAATAGTACTGCTAGCTCGGGCGGCAGCGGAGGTTGAGGAGGGGGCTCAGATAATCCGACAGTATAGCTACTCAGGGGAACTTGGTAGGGATTGGAAGGCGTATGCAAAGTAGTTAGGGAAGAGGTACTCTCAACGGGTTTGGGGAGAGTATTTTAGTAACG
>ML986751.1:51924-84964 GCA_010094045.1 Lojkania enalia
CTACTAGTTATATAGTACTTCTACCTTCTCTAAATTAACCTTAAAGCTTTTATTTAAAAGGATATAGCTAAGATATTTAGTTTAGGTACTATAAAATTCGCTCTTTTTAATATTAACTTATAACCCTACTTAATATAATCTTTTAAGAATTTTCTTAACATAGATAGTATATATTACCTCGTCTTTAGAGTAGATAAGAATATTATCTAGATAAGTAATATAAAAGTTATCTAAGTAGTTAATTAGTATATTATTTATATAGTACTAGTAAGTTACTAGACTATTATATAATTTAAAAGGTAGAATTTTATATTTATAGGTTCTATATTAAGTTTAAAAGGTAGTATATTCTTTAAAACTAGAATCTATTCTAACCCTATTAAAAGCCACATAAATATTAAACTTAGTAAAAATTACTACTTTAGTAGATCTAGATAGAAGTTTATATATATATAGTATTAGATATATATTTTTATAGGTAAGAGTATTAAGTTTATAATAATCTATATAGATATATAGGTTACTATTAGGTTTATAAATATAAAGGATTAAAGATATAAAAGAGCTCTAACTCTACTTAATATACCTATTCTATAGATTATCTATAATATACTTTTTAGTTGCTTCTAGCTCCTTAATATTCTACTTATATAACAGGCTATAACTATTAGAGAGAGGTTCTATAAAAATAATCTTATAATTATAAGAGTAGTATTCTAGTAATTAATAAGCTGTAGTTTTACTAAATATATTCTAATATCTATAATATTTAGATAGTAATTGGAGATTTACTAGTACTTTATTTTTAGCCTCGTCTTCTAGCTCTAGAGCTTACTTATCTTTAATTAGCTACTCGATTTTATATAGAAACGTAGAGAAAAACTTATTCTTTTTCCTCTTTATATTAAAGTAGAAAGTATTAGCTATAATAAGAGCGATAGTAGAAGAATAGATTTTCTTTAGATTAGATTTAAACTTTATTATATACAGGTATATAAGAGATTAATATAGTTTTAGTAGTCTTAGTAGACCCTTAATATAATAGATAGTTAGACTATAAAACTACTAATACTAGTTCTTTTCCTATAGAGTATTATATTACTAGATATCTAATTGTACCTTCTTATTATATACTAGTTAAGTTAATTATATAAGAAGAGAAGGTAAAGAATTATAAGTAGTAGGATATTTAGAGGGTTATATAATCTAATTCTTATCCGTATTTAGCTAGAGTTAAATATAATATAACTATTTAATACTAATAATATAATTCTAAATATCTAGATCTATAATAATAAATAAGTAGTTTTAGATAGTTCTTGTATTAATTTATAGGTATAAGTAGATATACTAATTAACTAAAGTTTAGATTTAGTCCTAAAAACCTTTAATAGTAATTTTAAAGAGTAAACGCTATATTAATATATATAGAGCTTAAAAGAGTAATCTAACTATTATAGAATTAAAAAATAGAAAGCTTTAAATACTAGTATTAATAAAAACGTTTAGTTATATACTAATACTTTTTAAATATAGAATAGTAGAGATTTAGAAATACTTTCCTCTATATAAATATAATAAATTAATATTTAATAAGTTATATTTACTTCAGTTTAAAATAGAGAGTTTTTCTAGACGTTTCTATTTCCTATCTAAAAACTATATAGATAGTACTTATTTATATTTAGAAACTCTTCTTCTTTAATCTTTTCTTATTTAACCTCTATTTTTTATACTCTAAAGACTATATATTTATTTATAAAATATTCTAGTTTACTATAATTATAGTAATTACCTAGGGTTATATACCTTTTAAGTATAGAAGTCTTATTAGGTTATTAGAGAGTAATTATAGTAGAATAAGGTGTTAATACTAGAGTAGATTAGAGTAGTATTAGATTATAAGTTACTTTAGATAAACCTTTAAAAGCCTTCTAATACCGATTTAAATTTATTTTAGCTACTACCTATAGACTAATAGTTCGTTCTAGAAGGTTAGAAATACTCCTCCTTTCTATATTATAAGCTATTAAGTAGGCGATTATAGTATTAAAAAAGCCTTTCTATATAAGCTTAAAGCTAAAGTTTAGTATTTTTAGGCTGAGGAGAATCTTATTCTATAGGTAGAAAAACTACTTAGATTAGGATACGAATCCTCTAATAGCTATACTAATAAAGTAAGCTTTAAAAGTTAGGAATACTTCTCTCTTATTTATCCTTAAGATCTAAAACGCTTATTATACTTCTATCTCTTTATTACCTATAATAAAATATAATTATAGAAGCGAAATTATTTCTTTAATATTCTTAAACTAATACTAGTCTAATTTAGCTAGGTATTTTAGCTCTAGATACTCTTTTATAGTACTAGAAGTATATCTCTATACTAATACTATATATATATACTCTATTTAATAGTAATCTATATTACTCTTAAGTCGGTCTAAGATTAAAGCTTACTATTATTTAAATATAGGTTTACTACTATCTATAAGACTTTTAATCTTAGATATATATTTAGTAAAATAGGTTTAAAGGAGTTTAAAGGTAGCTAAAAAGTTTCTTACTAGAGGAGTTATAAAAGTTTCTTAATATATTATTAGTACTAATTTAGTAGTTTATAGAGGTTAATTAGAACTAATAGTTCTCTATTATATTAAGTATATAATCTTCTCTTACAAAATTGCAATTTATTTCTTAAGGGTTAGTTTACTTTAATTTTCTTTTAAATTAGATAGGTTTTTTACTACTAGCTCTATAAAAAGGGGTCCGCCTATTATAGGACCCTCTATAAGAGGTAATAGTTATTCTATATATATAGATATAAGTTTACTCTTACTACAACTTACGCGTATATTAATTCTAGTATAGGAATTAGAAGGTAAATTATAGTTAGATATCGGCGGTTACTTCTAATTCTAATAGGTTATTAGTAGTCTCTAAGTTTCTACTTAGGTATACTCTATATAGCTTTTCTAAAGGCAATCCTAATTATAAAGGATAGGAAGTTCTAAACCTAAAAACTTTAGTTAATAGAAGGTTTCTAAGATTTTATCTAGATAACTAAATAATTTAATATAATAGTATATAAGTATTATAACTTAAATTAAATTAGATATATTTTAGACTTAAATATATTTAAATAAATAATTAATATAATATTATTAAAGAGGCTATTATTAATAATATTAAGTTTTTCTATATAATATAATAGCGTAGGTAAGATAATAGATCTAAATATAGTACAAATCTACTTAGAGGTATATAAGAATATATAGGGGTTTAGAGACCTAAGAATTCTATTAATACTTATAGGCTTTATATAAAAGAATATAGAAAAACTACTAAACTACTTATAAGAGAGTATATAACTATATATAGATAGGAAAAGGGGTAGAACTAGGGGTAGAATAAGATAAGTAAAAAGCTTTAGGATAAGATTATATATAAAACTTTTTATAGTACAATTTCTTTATATTATTATACTTTCTATCTTTATTTTACTAACTTAAGTAAGCGCTTATTATTTTATCTAAGGTATTAGTTTCTACTTAGAATTACTTCTCTAAATCTAATATTCTTAATATTAATACTAAAGTAAAGCAGGCTTTTAGTTTTTTAAAGGCTTTTTATTATACTTCTTATTATTTAAACTCTTTTTCTTTCTTAGTAATCTCTATTAAAGATACTACTACTCTAAAGTACCTACTTATAAATTTTCTATAGAAATTTATAAAGTTTAAGAAGGATTAAACTTATTTAACTAAAGTAAATATTAGCTATTCTAGTATTATTTTAACCTTTTCTTATTCTATTTTAATACTATCTCTAGATATCTAAAATCCTAAGAACTCTATTCCTATTTTATAAAACTCGTATTTTTCTAAAGCTATAAATAACTTATATTCTTATAGTTTTACTAATACTTTTCTAATATATTCTTTATACTCTTTTAGTAATCTATTTATATAGACTAGAATATTATCTAGATATACTATTATAAATATATCTAAGTATTCTTTTAACGTGTTATTTATAACTACTTAGAAGGTTACTAGTATATTTATAAATCTAAATAGTATTACTAGATACTTAAAAAAACCTTCTCTTATTTTAAATACTATTTTCTATTTATAGCTCTCCTTTATCTAAATTTAATAGTATCCTTCCCTTATATTAAACTTTATAAACTACTTAGCTCCTTATAACTAATTTATAAGTTCTATTATCTTAGATAATAGGTATCTATTTTTCTTAGTTATATTATTTAATTATCTATAGTTTATATATAATTTTAATTTACTATTCTTCTTAAGTATAAATAGTATTAGTAATACTATTTTATTCTAGCTTAGTTCTATATACCCTCTTACTAAATTCTTTTAGGTATACTTTCTAAGTTCTTCTCTTTATTCTTAGTTTAAGTTATATATTAGACTAGATTTTAGTTTCTTTTTATTTTTAATAATAATCTTATAGTTATATTTCTTATATTTAAGTAATCTTCTATTCTCTACTTCTTTATATAGCTCTATAAATTCGCTATAATCCTCTTAAATTTCTTAAAATATACTTTTATTCTATAGTTTCTTATATACTTTTTAAACTATAATAATATCTAATATCTATTTTATCTTTTTAAAATATTTAACTATTATAGCTACTAATACTCTCTATATTAACTATAGACCTAAAAGATACTTTATTCTATACTATTCTACTACCTGTTCTATTTTAAAGTAGTTTTATAACTTATAAACTATCTCTTACTACTAATCTACTCTAGAATTATATTTAGCTAGCTAGTCTATATCTAGTAATATATTAAATTTTCTTAGGTTTATAATATTAATAGTCTTTATATTAGTATATTCTATAATATTAAATATTTACTTCTTAGTTTCTATTAGTATAACTCTTCTACTATAATCTATTAGCTTATCGTCTACTAGGTATATTATATAAAGTACTACTTTTTCCCTCTACTCTATATTATTCTTATAAATCTATTATACTAATATAAATATATTTAAAACTCTACTATTAAATAGTATTTTAAACTTCCTTCTATTAAATTCTACTTAAAGTACTATATATAAAGGTACTATACTAGTAACCCTTCTAATAGCTTTCCTACCCGGTTTCTTAATATAGCTATTACTTTAAGGGCTACTTAGTTTTTTAACTAAGATAGAAAGAACTCTACTTTTTCTTTTTCTCCTCTATATAGTAAATATTCGTCTATATTATACCTTATCTATAGTTCTTAGGTATAAGCAGCCTTTACCTATTTACTATATATCTTATACTTCTATTTTAAGAAATACTATTACTATTTAATTAGTTAGTAATCTTTATCTAATTCTTACTATTTAAGTACCTTAACTATATTTTAATAGTACTAGTATCTAATTATATATTATTTCTAGTTTAAAGCTTTATATTCCTCTAAATATATATTATTTTTAAAATATTTCTCCTCTTTAAATATATTTACTTCTGTTATCTTACAAGCTATAATATTAAACCGTCTTTTAATATCTCTCTATATCTCTTTTACCTCTAAAACTAACTTTTTTTAACTTTTTAACTTCTATAATAATTTTACTAAACTAGTATAAATATTCTATTTTAAGGTAAATTGGACTTTTATAAATCTAATAGTACCTATTTTCTATATAATCTTCTATTTTATCTTAAAATAGTAAGATTTTTAGTAATAATTATATATCTATTCTTAGTTATACTTCTAACTTTATTTTAATACTCTTATATATTAAGTAATTATCCTAATAACAACTAGTCTAATCTTTTTTACAGCTATTTTTATAGGGTAATATATATTTCCCTTTCTTACCGTTTACTTATTTTATAAAGTAGCTTTAATATATTTTTTATATATACTTAAATATTTCTTTATTTATAACTTTTCCTACTAATTTTACTATAGTTTCTAATATATTCTAGCTATCTTAGAATATTACTTCTTTAAATAGTATATTCTAATATTCTTAAGAATATAGTTTTATTTAATAAGTTTTATTATAAATCTAGTACTTCTTTTACTTTATTTTTTCTAGGATTAACGTACTATTAAGTCTTAGTATATCTAGTAGATACTTTATATATCTAATAACTACCGCTACCCTTCTTAGTTATAGTTAATAATTACTTTCTTCTTTTACTAAGTAGTATATTTTATATCTATTATTTATATAATATATCTAGTACTATATTAGTTATTAGTATCTATTAATATATTACGTATTTATTATTTAGGCCTCTTTCTTCTTATTTAAATATTCTTTTATATAGTATCCTTTTTATTTATATAGAAAATATACTTTTTCTTTAAGCTTTTCTTTCTTAAAATTACTTATCCTTAATTATTAGTAGCTTTTTCTTTTATTCTTTTTAACTTTTCTTAGGACTATTAGATTACTATTTTATAGTACCGTCTTATTCTCCTTTTTAGTTGGCACAAATATTTACAGCTAAGATTATTTTTCTATCTCCTACTTATATTAATAGTTATTAATCTTAACTACTAATTTAATTATTTCTAATAGCTTTATTAACCTTTCTTTTCTAACTAGGTTGTCTTTAATCTTATCTTTAAGTCCTTTATAGAAGATTCCTACTAATATACTATTATTCTATTCTAGTCTAGTACTAAGTTTCTAAAATTCTATAGTATAATCTATTACTCTCTTAATTTAGATTAGCTTCAGTAGTTTTCTTTATACTTTCTACTTTATATCTACTTCTCTAAAGACGTTTTAAACCCTATCTTTAAATTCTTTCTAACTTTTAAAGAGTTTATTTATAGATTTTCTAGTCTTTTTTATATTACCTCTATTTTCTAGTTAATTAACTATAAATAGTTTAGCTTATACTAGTAGTATCTTTTCTATATTTATTATTGCAGCTAAAATCTTATCTTTATTTAAAAAGAAGGTTATATTATTAAATTTAAAGTATAGCTCTATTAATATAAGAAAAGGGTTAATATATTTTTTCTTACTATTAAACTTTTTTAGTAAAGCTATCTTGACTTATACTTATTATTTAGCTTTAGCTAGGTTAGTTTTAACTATAACTAGCTTATATTATATTTATATAATATAAATCTTCTATTTCTATACTTTTTATACTATAGCTTTTTCTAGAACTTATAGCCTTTAGATTATTATAACTTAACTTTATAATATAGTAGATATCTTTAAATAGTTCCTATTCTCTTAATATTAGATAGTTATTATATTACTAACCTATATACTACTAGTATATATAATAACCGCTATTATAGTTATATATATATTAGGATTTAATTTATATTAGATTAGTTAAAAGGGGTAGCTTTAATAAAGAAAAAGTATATTATAGATACTTACGCGTAGTTAATTAATCGTACTTTAGATAGTTAACTCTATTATTACGTACTATATATAAATATTAAAATATTATATAAAGAATAGAAATATCTATATTATATAGGTTTTTATAGAAGCTAGGTTTATACTACTATATAGGCTAGCTAGGTTAGTAAAACCTTCCTCTATTATAGTTAAAATAAGTCGGTTATATTCTAGCTAACAGCTAATAGCTATTACTAGCAGCTAGTTTAGGTATTATAGTAAGAGTAGTATAAGTGTAGAGGTATTATAGTATTACTATAATAGTACCCCTCTTTTAGTTATAAGCTCCTATAAGTTAAGTTTTTATATTATATTCGGGTTATTTATAATTAAGTAGTAGTTATTAATACTAGTATTAGTTAAGATTATAGGTATATTAGCGCGATTAGTTATTATTATATAGTAGTACTATACTAGAGATTAGGTCGGTTTAGTTTATATAGTAGTATTATACTAAAGATTAGGTTAGATTATAGGTATATTAGTATAATTAGTTATTATTATATAGTAGTATTATACTAGAGATTAGATCAGTTATATATATATCAGCGCGACTAGTAGTTAATAATAGTATTATATTAGAGATTAGGTTAGATTATAGGTATATTAGCACGATTAGTTATTATTATATAATAGTACTATATTAGAGATTAGGTTAAATTATAGGTATATTAGTATAACCAGTTATTATTATATAGTAGTACTATACTAAAAATTAGTAGTAGTATTATTACTAGTATTATATTAGTATAGTATTATTATAAGCGTCTAGGAATATACTTAGATTAGATTCTAATATCTAATTAAGAATTTAAATATAATATTATATTTAGGTCTTATTTATTTAGGTTTCTAGCGTAGTAATCTTCTATAGTAGTTATTTTAGTAAAGTTACTAGCCGGGTACTATTCTAGGTTATAATAGCTAGTCTATTTAACTAGGTATTTATACTGACGTCTCTATTAGTTATAGTAGAGGTCTTCTATTTACTTAATAAGGTATTCTAGTTTTCTATTAATTTTAATAGGTTTAGGGTTATATACTTATTAACTAAATAAGTAGTTAGATAATTTAGATACTAACTATAATAGCGATATATAAAATATAGGATATATTTTAGCTAATTTAGGTAGTTTTAGTTTATAAGCGTACGAGAATACTTTTATAATAATCTTATAAAAGCCTATATTCTTCTAGTTAAACTTTTTTAATAGTTTTTATATATATATATATTCTTAGCGTCTAACTAGACTAGATTACTAATCTAGTAGTTAGGGGCTGGTACGCGCTTACAGTTAGTATACTCTTATTAGAATACTTATACCTAAGTAAGTTCTTTTCTAATATACTCTATAATATCTTTTATCTTATTAACTAGTCTATTAGCTTCTTAGACTATTAGGGACTATTTTAGCAGTTAATAGATCCTTATAGGCAGTTTAAAACCTATTTAAGAGTGCTAGCTAAAGTAGACTAGAAATAGAGAAACTTTTATTAATTTAGATACTATATTATTTGCTTTAAACTATACTATTAGTAGTTATTTAATCTAATTATCTTATTTATAGCTAGTATAGGCTTAGAGAACTTATTATATTACTATATTAGCGTTCTCTATCTAACTATTAGTTTCTAGATAGAAGCTAGTTAATATATATATATTAATTTATAGCTATTTATAGAGCTTTTAGTAGAAGGTAGAAATAAACTATATCTTATAGTTAGACGTAATAGTATATAGTAATCTATAGTAAACCTATATATAGTAATAGAATAGTTAGATAATATTAGGAGCTTCGATTCTTACGTATAGTATTAGGTGTTTATACTTATTAAACTTATTAACTACTACTATAATATTTATATAATCTTCTAATTCTAGTAGATTAGTTATAAAGTTTATAAAAATATCTTAAAACCTTTATTTAGGTATAAATAACAGTTTTAATAATCTATAGTACTTCTCTCTAAAAGCTTTACTTCTTTAATATATATAATAACAGCCTATCTATTATTATACTAAGTTAAATATCTTTAACTAATAGTACTCGTGCTAGAATAGTTCTAAAATCTTTTCTTAACTAAGGTATCTACTAGATAGTAAGTTATAGACAGCTTATAGCAGCTTAAGCTTTAGCTTATTATAGTCTAATATTATAAGTTAATTTTAATAGTATAGTTAGTTATTATACTCTTTATAGTTAGCTAAAATTAGGAGCTTAAATTAATAGGCTCCTTCTCTTAATAGTTTTAGGGTATTTTAGATTAGATTATTATTTAGGTATTTTTTATTAATAATCTCTATAATTAATTAGCCTATTTCTATCTATTAGAATAGTTTAGAATAAAGTAATATCTATTAATAACTTCTATAGGCTTTTTCTTATATAAACTTATCCTATAACCTTTAAATTAAGGTATTAGACTTCTTTTTAAATTTTCTAGATTAGTATATAATATTAAAGTTAAACCTTAATAAATATTTTAACTAATAAACCTATTAGTAGTTTAGCTATTTTATTATTATAAAGTACTATAAGTTCTTATAATTATTTAGTACTTCTATAAAAAATACTACACCTTCTAATTTAGGCCTCTATTACTTAAATTATTAGATAATTATAAGTAGTTCCTTATTATATATTTTATAGTTACCTTTAATAGAGTTTATATACTTAGAAAAGTAGATAATAGGTTTTAGTTTACTATTAGCGCCTCTCTAAGATAGTATACTAGCTGTTATAAAATTAAATATATTAGCTTCTACTACTATTAGTAGTTTAGGGTTAAAATATTAGAAAATTAGTATAAAGATAAAAGTATCCTTTAAATAGTTAAAAGAATATTAACAGCTATTATTCTAGTTAAATTAAGTATTCTTCTTAGTTAGGACTATTAAAGGGGAGACTTTCTATAAGAAATTACTAATAAATTATTAGTAGAAGTTTATAAAGCTTATAAAAGCTTAAATATCTTTTATATTTTTAGAGTATTTCTAGTTAACAATTATCTCTACCTTTTTTAAGTCTATATAGATCTCTTCTATAATAATTATATACCCTAAATAGGTTACTTCTAACTAGTAGAACTTATACTTATCTATATTAAGCTATAAACTATTTACTCTTAAGGCTTTAAGAACTAGCTAGATATACTACTTATAATCCTTTAAATTCTTACTAAATATTAGAATATTATTAATATAAGTAGTATAGAATATATTAAAATATAATTTTAATATATTATTTATAAAATACTAGAATATATTTAGAATATTAGTTAGATTAAAGGGTATTATTAGGTATTTAAATAGCTTATAGTATATATAAAAGATAATCTTCTATTTATCTTCCTTAATAATCTTTAGCTTATTAAATATAGTAATAATATTAAATTTTATATAGTATTTAACTTTATTAAATTAAGTTAATATTTTTTAAATTAGTAGAATTAGGTATTAGTTCTTAATAGTAATAGTATTTAGGGCTTTATAGTTTATATAGAATTAAAAACTACTTCTAGATTTCTTTATAAAGATTATAGGTATAACTACTAGTAATAAATTTACTCTAATAAATCCCTTAGATAAATTTTTATTAAAGTACTTTTTTAGTACCTTTAACTTATTCTAGGATATCTTATAGAATAGACTAAAGCTAGTTTACTTACTATTTTCTAGTTTAATCTTATAATTATATAGTTATTATTTAAGTAGCTTATTTATATTCTTATATAAGAAGATAGATAATAAATTATAGTATTCTTTAAATACTTTAGTAATAGAATTAGTATACACCTTTAGAACTAGAATCTTATTAATATTAGCTATTAATATAGCAAAGATTTTATAGTTAAATTACTAAAAGAGTTAGACTAGTAATATAACACCTATATAATATATATTTAGCTATAGTATAGACTTTAAATATTTAGGCTTAGATAGGTCCTTTTAACTATAATCTTTATTTAAAGTTAGGGTGGTTTTAGTTTTAAGTTTTTTTAACTAGTATAGTATTTTAAATAGCTAGTAATTATATTAAATATAACTTAATAAATAGAGCTTTAAATAGTACTATTTAAACTTTAAGCTATATAGGGGTTGTAAATTAGTTACTTTAGAATCTTCTTTTATATTAAGTTTAGGTAGTTTATAATCTTTAATAACTATTTAAATAGTCTATTAGTAGATAATAATACTAGTAGATTATAAGTATTAAGTTAGGTATTAATTAGTAGTAAAGACTAGCTATTTATTCTTATAGTCTAGGTTTATATAATACTTATATATCTATAACTATCTTAAAATTAACTAGTATTTTCCTAGTATAGTTATATAAAGATATACTATCTCTAAATAATTTAGGTATTAGAGGGTTAAAGTAATTAAGTAGGAGATAGTTCTCTTATAGAAGATTTTTCTATTAAAGCTAGTTAGATATAGATTATATAGAAATTATATCTTTTAGAGTTTTAAGGTATATATAAGGTCTCTATAAATATAGCTATAACTAGTAGCTCTAGTATTAATAAGAATATTAATATCTTACTAGACTAAATCTTAATAGATTAAGAAAGAAGTTAGAATTTAGTAGTTCTATAACTATTTCTATAGAAGCTAGTTCTATAAGTATATAGAGATTTAGTATAGATATAATTCTAAAAAGTATTTTACTTCTAGAACGGACCTTTTAGTAATATTCTAATTAGTAAGACTAGTTATATTTAGAAGTAAAAATAATAGCCTTATTTATAAAATAATAAGTATATTAAGAATTAGTTAGAAGATTAGTTAAAGGATTAAGAGTAGGATCTATAAGATATAGTAGAGCTCTAAAACCCTTAATAGATTAATAGTAGAGGGGTACTATATTCTAGCGAAATATATTCCTTACTACTATACTTATAATAGCGTTCTTTATAGCGGTACCTTTCTTATTTATTAGAGTCTATAGGCGTATAGTTAAAAGTATTAAGTTCTATAATATTTAGGTTCTTCTAGTAAGTAGTATAATACTTTAGTTATTTATAATAGTTGCTAGATAGATAATATAGGTTAGTATTATATAGGGAAATTAGGTTAGTATAGTTGTTTAGGGTACTAGGTATTATAATACTAATTATAGTATAGTAGAGCTTATTAAAGAGAGAAGATTAGAGATATATAATTTGTCTAGTTTTATTTAGTTTAGTATCTATAATTAGGTATCAGAATTTAGTAAAGTAAGTAAGAAACCTACTTTAACCTTACTTTAAGATTTCTAGTTTACTCTATATTATAGTCTTCTTATTCTAGTCGCTATAGGTGGATTTTAAGAAGGCGACTAAGCTATCTATAGAGTTAATACCCTTATCTATTAATAGGTTAACTAATATTACTAGGTCTTATTCTAGGCGGGAATAGATATATAGAAGATAGATATATTTAGTTAGATATTAGTTAGTATTTCCTTCTAGTTTATAGTAGAACTTTCTAATAAAGTATAAAAGCTCTAAACGTTTACTAGAGAATATTAAAAAGTTAGATAAATAGTTAGAATAAAAATATAGGTTATATATAGTCTTAGGTAGATTAGAAGTTAATATAGGTATCTATTTAAAAGCTAGAGTTGTAGGCTAAATTGGGCTAAAGGCGGGTAATAGTTCTATTACTATTAATATACTAGTAGCTAGTAAAGAGGTAGCTATTTAACAGCTACTAAATTCCCTTTATATTACTTTAAGGTTTAACTTATAGCAGTTCTCCTAGGTTATTAAAACCTCTATTAGTATCTTATTCTTCTATTATAAAGAGTCTAGCTTATTCTAATTTTTTTTAAATATACTAATAAGTGCGTTCTTATTTATAGTATATAATAGTAGATAATATAATATAATATTACAAATATTTATATATAGTTAGTTAATTATACTTTAGGTAGTTAACTCTATTATTATATACTATATATAAATATTAAAATATTATATAAAGAATAGAAATATCTATATTATATAAGTTTTTATAGAAGCTAGGTATATACTACTATATAAGATAGTTAAGTTAGTAAAATCTGTAATAATGCGAAGAAATTGTTCTATAAAAAGCTTTATATATAATCTTATCCTAAAGCTTTTCGCTTATCTTATTCTACCCCTAGCTCCACCTCTTTTCCCATCTATATATAGTTGTATACTCCCTTATAAGTAGCTTAATAGTTCTTCTATATTCTTTTATATAAGGCCTATAAGTGTTAATAGAATTCTTAGGTCTCTAAACCCCTATATACTCTTATATACCTTTAAGTAGATTTATACTGTATTTAGACCTATTATCTTACCTATACTATTATAAAATCTTCCTCTATTATAGTTAAAATAAGTTAGTTATATTCTAGCTAGTAGCTAATAGCTATTACTAACAACTAGTTTCAGTATTATAGTAAGGGTAGTATAAGTATAAAGGTATTATAGTATTACTATAATAGAGTATTAGGATTTACTAGTTTTTCTAATATAATAAGTATATTCGGAATTCTAATAATATACTTTATAAGCGAGTAGTCTATATAAGTAAATAGTCTACTCTATTAACTTTTTTAACCTTTATATATATATAACTTAATAATTAAATAATATAATAGTAATTTATAACTTATATAATTATTTTATAAAAACTTTTATATCCTTTTAATATATATAAAAATTATATCTAGTTTTATTATAGCAGCTATAGTACGCTTTATACTATTCGCTTATATCTAATTATACTCTAAATTAGTATATTATAGCCTAAATTTCCTTCTTATTATTCTTTTTAATAATAATTATCTCTTCTTATATTTTTATTAGAGTCTCTTATATTTAAATCTACCTTTTTTTCTACTATTTCTATTTTATTACTACTTTATTCGCTTTTTAAAAGCTAACGATTTTATTATATATTAACCCGATCTAATATATTACTTTTATAGAATCTTTTTTAAACTAATTTAGCTTTTTTAATAATAGAAGCTAGTAAAAAATATATATCCCTTTAAATCCAATTATAAATTAATATTAATTAAGCTTCTAGCTCGCACGTATTACTTAGTATTTTTACTTTTTATAGGGTATTATTTTATACTAGTAGTATTAGTATACGAAGCTTTATATTAAGCTTTAAAAGTACTACTTTTAGATTAAATAGAACTAGACTAGCTTCTTAAAAACTTATATAAATATTATTCTTTATAATTAATATATTAAAAGTAGCTTTAAAAGCTAGAAAGAACTTAAGTTTTATAATATAGTTAATATAATTATATACTAAAACTAAGATCTAATTTCTATATATATATTTTAATAGTAAAAAGTAGTCTATATCTAGTAGCTATAATAGATATAATAAATAAGCTAGTATATAGAGTAGAATAATACTCTATTCCTCGTAGAGTTTCTAGAAATTAAATAAGTTATAACTATTATAGCTATTAAAGATTAGTAGTTAATATATACTTATTATATAATCTCTTATATATCTATAAAAGTATTTTAACTATTTAATACTAAATTTATTTATTATTTAACTATTCTTACTAACTATAATAGTTTGGTTCTTAGGTATATTATCGCCTTTATACTAGGTAGAGAGATAGTAGTAGCTAGTAATAATAATAAAGGGTAGGAGCGTTTAACTAGTAGTATTAATCTTCTAAATTACTAAAATCCATTTATAATTACCTAATTAAATTATCTTTAGTTAATTATATCTCTCTATACCTATAATAACTAGTTATAATAAAATAATACCTATTTAAAAGCTAGATTTATTAAAGTTGTATATATCCTTATTTATAATACTATACTTCTTCTTAGTACGCTATATAAGCTTAAACTAGCCTTTAATTACTTTAAGATCTTTATATAGAGTTCTCTAGCAATTATAAAGCTAATTTAGGCGTGTCTTAAGTTTAGGAGTATGTCTAACAAAGTTTCTAAGCTAATATATACTAATTGTTACTAACCTATATCCCGTTAGTACTTGTAACAACTGCTGCTACAGTCGTACACGTACTGGGGCCTTATTTACGTTAGGTTAGTTAGAGGTGGTGGCTTTAGTAAAGAGAGAGTATTAGGTTCGCCGGTTCTTCGAATATAATAAGTATATTTAGAAGTCTAATAGAGTAATAAGATAAATCTGCGAGAATAACTACAAAGAACTTAGTTTCAACTAGAAGATCTCTATCTTATATAGTCGAGTCTAAGACTACTAAGCCTAGCTTATTAGGTCTGTTAGGTCTATCAGGTCTATTCTACTATATCTAACACTTCTGCTATAGTTATATATATAGGTTGTACTATACTTTATCGTCTAACTAATCATCTCCCCAGTTCCCGCAGTCCTACTACTTACTATCTAACAACTGGTTTCTAATATGCTTCTACCTATTACTACCTTATTAGTTCTTATCTAAGTCGACCTCTATAGTAGCTAATATTAGATTAAGCTCTAGCTATAGAAGCGGTGCCTCTTAGCATTTTATATTTATAATACCCGCTCCCCCCTCTATAGGTTCGTCCCGAAGCTCTTTAATCTATTATCTTACCTATTCTATTTAGGTGTAGTATCCTACTATTATTAGTAGCTTATCCCAGCTTCTAATATACTTAATATAGGTATACTATAAGACCGCGTCTATATTTTTCCGTTCCGGGGTTGGTACTTTATATATTCTAGTAGGTCCTACTTAACTCGCGAGTATAGCCCTATTCTTCTTTCTTTTCTCTTCCTACTATACTAAAAGTTTAACGTGAGAATACCTCTGCCTATAATTGCTGTACTAGTTTCTTAATTCTTTTACTAGGTATTATAATAGACTTATCTTGTTATTACTTAAACTACTAGTCTATAAACTGCAACTATTACAGTAATACTATTCTTTCTTTTATATATAGAGAGTATCTTTTTTAGAGTTTATCCTACGATCTTTCTTTAACTAAGGGTACCCTCCGCCGTTTCCTAGCGAACATATTAAAGGCCTGTAAGGAGTCTACTTCTACCTACTAAGACTTTATAGCTGTTAAGGAAGAGGGGATTTATTATCTAGAGGAATCTGCATATTACTATCAGGCGGCTCTTTCTTATCTAAAATATACTAAGAAGCATATTCGTTCTCTAGAGGAGTATAGTCTTAATCTTAGCAAGTAAGAGATGAAGTTAATAGAGGAGTAAGAGAAGTTGGAGGAAGAGAAGAGGAGGTCCGCCGTATCCGAGGCGCCTTCTACTATTAGCTCGAGTTCTATATAAAAGGCTCCTTCTATATTACTACTACTATTACTTTCTAACTAGGCTCTACTTAATAACCTATTATTCTAGCCCTCTAGTAAAACTCCTTTAGCTTTATAGTGTAGTTAGTTAGGTTCTATACTAGTTCCTATAAACTTTCCTCTTATAAGTATCCTTCCTATTTTACTAGATATTTCTACTAACGTTCGAACTGTTTTCTTGCTAGTATATATTCTACTTTATATTCCTATTCTAGTTCTATATCGATTATTTCTTATAGTAGTATATTATTTAGCGCTGGTTCTAGTTTTAATTTATAAAATACTAGGTATATCTTTATATTTTCTAGTAGCTTTAGTTTAAAATTTATAGGTCCGACCTATTCTTTAATTAAGAATAGTCCTATCCTCTTATAATCCAACTTCTTTATAGGCCTCTTAGTCTTTAAGTTTTTTGTTAACAGGAAAACTTTACCCTCCTTCTTAAAGATTAGTCCCTTAACTCTTAGCTTATTAGCTTACTCCGCTATTTTAAGGTTTTTTAACTAAATCTTTTCCCTAAGCTAATTATAGATTTCTTTTATTTCTCTAGCTTTTTAGTCTGCTAGTAGAACTGAAGACTCTTTCTTATTCTATTTCTAATATATAACAGCTTTTCGTCTATAGTTAGCTTTAAAGGGTATAATCCCTATCGTACTTTAGGTTGTTCTATTATAGGCTATCTATACCGTAGATAATAATTTAACCTAATTATCTTATTATTTATTAATATATATTCTTAAATACGTTTCTAGACTCTAGTTAACTTATTCTATCTAACCGTTTATTTGTAGGTAAAAGCTAGTTAACATCTATTATTAGATTCCTATTTTCCCTATCTACCTTTACCAGTACTTAGATGTAAATAATTTATCCCTATCTAAAGTAATATATTTTAGAACTCTATACTCTGCGAATACTATATATAATAACTTATATACTAGTTTAGGTACTATTATAGTTTCTAATACTAGTCTAAAGTACGCATATTTTATTAATTAATCTACTACATTTATAATTGTATCGTATTTTCTTCCTAACTCTAGTTCTACTAACTCTAGTAACTTAGTTATAAAGTTAATTATAATCTATTCCTATAGTCCTTTAGGTGTTTCTAACAGCTATAAGAATTTATAAAGCCTATACCTTATAGCCTTATTCTTTCCGCATTCTAAATACTTGTTTAGTATATCTTATACTTCTTTTCTTATATTAGTAAGAGTAAAGCTCTTTCTTAGCCTTTACTCTATTTCTACTACTTTTAGGTACTCCTATTCTAGCAATTCGTATAATTCTTTTATTATCCGCTTTTATACGTGCGGATATATATATAGTTGTTTCTAAATTGTGTTTTTAATTACTTTTACTTTATTACTACTTATTAGATATTATTCTACTATCTATATATTTCTTAGCTTCTATTACTAGGTTTACTCTAGCGTGGTTAGTTTTATAACTTAGGCAACTTATAGGTAGTTATATATAAGGGATTTATCTACTTCTTATT
Source organism: Lojkania enalia (assembly GCA_010094045.1). Classification (NCBI taxonomy): domain Eukaryota; kingdom Fungi; phylum Ascomycota; class Dothideomycetes; order Pleosporales; genus Lojkania; species Lojkania enalia. The sequence continues at coordinate 70,129 of ML986751.1, forward strand.
TTAGGATTATATCTCTTTCGTACTTTTCTTTAGTTATATAGTCGGCTCTATAACTTAGTATATCTGTAGCTGCATTTTCTAACCCTTTCTAGTACATTATTCTAAAGTTGTAGTCTACTAACTATTCTATCTATTATATTTATCTTCCTATAAATTCTTTTATTATTATAAAGTATATAAGGTTTTTATAATCTATCTAGACTTTAAATAGATACTTAGTATAAAGGTTCCGGCCTATAGCTCAGTCCTGTTCCTGCGATATTATAATAGCAGTTACTCTTATACGACCCTATATCTACCTAAACTAAAGTAAGCGAATAATATATATCTTACCACCGTGTACCTTCTCTTCTCTTACTCTAGCTTTAATAATAATAGATTCTTATTGTATCTAATCCTATTATGTCCTCAGACCTTCTTAATTTGTTAAAGCTTATACTGTACTAGATTCTATCTTAACTACTAAGTAGATCTACTACCGTACGAAGTTATAGACTAAAACGGACCGGTAGAACAAGGATTTAATATAGCGACTATACAGAGACAGTTCGCTGAAATAGCAGCTAGGCTAGAATACTTAGAGAAAGAAAAGTAGTAATAGTAACTTAAAAGAACAAGCTTTTATCGGAAGCTTAAGGAGCAACTAAATAAGTATTCGGCCCTTAAGAGGAGCGTTTTACTAACTATACTATCGACAACTGCTAAGCCTATTTATACGAAAACTATACTTAACAAGCTAGACAAATTCTAAGGAGACTATAAAGCGTACTCTATTTGGAAAAGTAGTATAAAGACTAAGATCCGTATTAACAGTTTATCTATAAGCTTAATAGATATAATAGTAGCAGCCTATATAATATTGTTTTATAAGAGTAATACTAAAATATACCTTTAGTTGTATAAAAAACGTATTACTATAAGTACCCTTACCTATAATAAATTCTAGACAATCATAAATATACGATATAATAACCCCCACCGTTAGAAACGAGCTAGAATCGAGTTTAAAACCCTAAGATAAGGTAATAAGACCTTTATTAAGTTTCTAGTCGAATATAATCGTCTCTCTATAGAAGCGTTGTATAACTCTTACCTAGACTAAGTTAAGATATAAGATCTAGAAGAGAAGATTTATCCTAAGCTCCGCTAATTAATAATTAGCAGTATTAGTAAGAAAGATCTTATATCATATACGACCTTCGTATAGAAACTTTACATTCTTAATAACTATTTTAAAGCAGTTAAACTTAATAGCACTTTTATATAGCCCTTCGGTGGGGGGAAGACCAGTTAGATAAGAAACAGCTAGGGACAGCTACTTACGCCGCTCCTACAACTACAACTATTAGCTACTATTAATAATACTATAGACTAGACGCTAATAGCTAATTATAGACTTATACAGCGTCTAGATATAAGGCCTTAGCTACTAGAGAAAATAAGGAATATTACCGAGAAAGAGCTGAAGGCTTAGAAATAATAGAATACCTATTTTACCTATAGAAATAGGGGTTACTTTACTTAAAGCTGCTACTATACTCCGCCTAGAAATAGTATACAGTTTAATTAGGCTTATATAATACTGCTAGAGCCTATTTAGTATAATAAGGAATGTAGAGATATAGCTTAAGCTGATAGAACAGGAAAAGTATTACTCTAAATAGAAGTCGGCGCTTAGAGCTATAAAAAGGGTAGGCGAATAAGCAAGTACTAGATAAATTTAATCGATTTTAGATAACTAGCGCTCTATTTACAGCCCCTATACTACTTAATAATACCTTTAACCTTCTCGCCTTAATAGATAATAGCTGTAACTTATATATAATAGTTGAGAAAAGGATTATATAAAAGGCTGGACTAGAATACCTCCGCCTCCTAACGCTATTAACGGCCTTATTATTTAGTAACTTCTCGGCTAGAATTATTAAGGAGGTAGCTATTATTAACTTACTAGATATAGATAAGAGTCAGGCAGGTCTAAGTTGGGTATTTACTTATATAGTTCTAAGGATAGAAGGAGATTATAGTATAATCTTAGGACGCTTATAGAGGTAAAGTAAGAACGCAATTATTAACCTAAAAACGGAAATCCTATATATTTATAGAACGGGGGTAATCGTATAAAACTAGGAGCTTTAGAAGTAGTAATATACGGCTAATATTACCTAAGTCTTAGTATATACTTTCTCTACTATAGTAAAATACTATAGAAGACGCCTATAAAATTCTCTTACTAAGCTACCCTATATCTTTACTATTAGTATAGCCAACATTTAGAAGGCTCTAGAAAATAAGCTGAAGATAGACCCTTATATGAAACTCCCTAAAGAATATATATAGTAACTCTATACCTTTAATTAATAAGAAGCTGATAAGCTACTGCTTTTAAGACTAGGAGTAGACTATATAATTAAGCTAGAAGGGAAAGATAGAAGCCCTCTAAAGATCCCCTTAGGTCCTTTATATAGAATATTACAGGAGATGCTTCTTATCCTTTAGAAGACCCTAATAGAGCTTCTTAATAAAGGATTTATTCGGGTTAGCAACTCTCTAGCTATAGTACCGGTCCTATTTATACGAAAACTAGGGGGTAGCTTCTACTTCTATATTAACTACTACACCTTAAACGCTATTATATAGAAAGACTACTACCCTCTACCTCTAATCCGAGAAACGCTAAATTAAATTAGTTGAGCTAAGTAGTTTATAAAACTTAATATTATTACTGTATTTAATAAGATCCGAATTAAAGAAAGAGACGAGTAGAAGATAGTATTTACAACCTATTATAGTTTATATAAGTAGCTAGTTATACCCTTCGGCCTTATAAATACTCTAAGTACCTTCTAATAGTATATTAACTATATAATCCAGGAATATTTAGGCGACTTTATCTTAGTATACTTAGATAATATTCTTATATATACAGACGGCTCCCTATAAAACTATCAGCGCTACGTTAAAGTAATCCTTTAAAAGCTGATAGATACTAGCCTCTAATTTAATATTAATAAGTGCGAATTTAAGGTCTATATAATAAAATATTTTAGCTTTATTATTAATACGGAAAAAGGTATCTAAATAGATTTATAGAAAGTTAAGACAATCTAGAATTAAGAAGTACCTATATTAGTTCGCGGTATATAGAGCTTTTTAGGCTTTATAAACTTCTACTACTAGTTTATTAAAGAATTTTCTAAAGTAGTTGCTCTACTAATAGCTCTTATCTAAAGAGAATAAGAGAAGAAATAGTTTTAACTTGATAATTAGGCACTTGCTACTTTTAATTACCTAAAGCGATGCTTCGTATAAGTACTAGCGTTAGCTTAATATAACCCTAAAAGGGAAATAATTCTAGAGTATAATACTTCTAGCTAGTATACTAGAAGTATATTTCTATAATATAATAATAAAGGAGTTCTATAACCTGTTGCTTTTATATTAAAGTAAATACTTCCTATAGAGTATAACTACCTAATCTATAATAAGAAATTACTAGTAGTTATATAATACCTCGAGGAATAGAAGAAGTCCTTAAAACTATTTACGTACTTTATAGTTCGTATAGATTATTATAACTTAAAATACTTTACTAAGGTATAGAGGCTCTCTAAATACTAGGCGAGGTAGGTAGTATTTTTTACCTAGTTTAACTTCCAGTTTAAATATAAGCTAGACAAGCTTAATATTCTAGCTAATACTCTCTTACGTTGTAATTAGGATCTTTTAAAAGGAGCTGATAATAAGCAGATCTAAAGAAGAATTAGCTAACTCTTTAAACCGTCTGATTTTAAGAATAGGGTTTATATAGCCCCTGTACGAACTAGAAACTAACATACTAAAGATACTCCTAATAATTAAATAGAGGTAGTTGCCCTAGAAGACTCTATATTAGGGGAGGAATCTATAGATAAAGGGGAGTTTATAACTAAAATATCGTATAAAGAGTAGCGAATACTAATAGAGACCTTATAGTAAAATACCTAAGAAAAAGATAAGATGTATACTATACTTCTCCGTACTATTAAAGTAGGGGAGAGAATACTTCTAGAAACCCTCTATTACCTTAGAATTAGCCCATCTAACCTCTTAGTCTTAGGAGATAGATTAATATAGAGAGAACGCGCTTAAATTCTTAAGAGCGAGTTACTTTATATAAAGCTAATTTAAGAGACTTATAACTCTTATTTAGCTGGCTACTCTAGTAAGAATATTATGATCGGGTTAATATTACAGCGCTACTTTTAGCCTAGAATAGTAGCGGACATTAAATGCTTTATATAAAATTACTACTCTTATAGTAGAAATATAGTTTAGTATTCTAGAAAAAAAGGCCTACTATATCCTCTTCTAGTTCCTAAGAAGGTATAGTTAGAAATTTTAATAGACTATATTATTAACTTATTAAAAACTGTATATAGTAATAAGTATATCCTTATTATTACGGACCGTTTAAGTAAAGGAGTACTCTTTATTACCATCCTAGACCTTAAGAACTAAATATTAGCTAATAAGTTTATTAAGTATTTTATAGCACATTATAGGCTCCTATAAGTAATAGTCTCTAATAGAGGAGAGTAGTTTATATAGAGTATATAGGCACGCGTCTACCGAATTCTTAAGATTAAGTAAAGGCTATTAATAGTATACTATCTAGAGACCGACGGAAGTATAGAGTATATAAACCAGCTATTTAAAGAGCTTCTCCGCTACTATTATAACTACTACTAGAATAACTAGAATCTATAACTACTACTAGTTTAGATTGCTATTAGTACTAGGGACGCCTCTTCTATAAGAGTTAGCCTATTCTTTCTTACTTATAGCTATTACCCAAACTTAGAAGAGTTTATATAATTAGAAGAGGAGCCGCTAATAGAGTAGTTTAGAGACCCTATTCACGTAGTAAAATAGATTATTAGTAAACTAAAAGACTGCGTCGAATTTACGCAAGTAATAATAGCCTATATATAATAGTAGTAGTAAGAAATTTACAATTATATAAGGGATCCTATACTATAATACTAATTGAGAGATAAAGTTTAGCTTAACATGCGTAATATTAAGATAGACTTTATAAGGAAAAAGAAGCTCTATAAACTCTATTAATAATATATAGTTATTAAGACTGTTAGATAAAATATATACTAACTAGATACTCTATTAGAAATTTATAACATCTTCTATATAATACTACTTCGCTCTATTACTTAAGACCTGTTACTAAGTTAAATATAGGACGACTATTAACTAGTACTAATCAGCGTTGGAAATAAAGATAAATAGGAGCTTAAGAAAATCCAAGACGTACGAGTAATTAGTAAGAGGGGAGGCGGCCTAAAACGGTAGTTCCTTTATAAGTAGACTAGTTATACTACACCCTTATAAAACAACTAAAGCGACTATAAAGATATAATCGCTCTAGGAGAATTCGAATAGGATATAGAACGGAACTTTACTAAAGAACTACTTATCCGTACAACTTAGTACTAGAGAAAGAGAAGGAGGAGGAGGGGAATATTATAAAGGTCCTAGTTTATAGCTTAGTCCCGTTCCTGCGATATTATAATAGCAGTTGCTCTTATGCGACTCTATACCTACCTAGACTAAAGTAAACAAATAATATATATCTTACTACTATATACCTTCTCTTCTCTTACTCTAGCTTTAATAATAATAGATTCTTATTATATCTGATCCTATTATATCCTTAGACCTTCTTACTTAGTTTCTATTAAGTATACTCGCTATTCTCTTAATATTTTAACTATTACCAATAGTTTCTTGTCGTATATATTATAGTTAAGTTCTTCTAGTTTCATTTTTCTTGAAAAGTAGGCTTATAGCCTCTACTTTCCATCTTCGTCTTACTAACTTAAGTAAGCGCCTATTACTTTATCTAAAGCATTAGTTTCTACTTAAAATTACTTCTCTAGGTCTAGCATCCTTAGTATTAATACTGAGGTAAAGTAAGCTTTTAGTTTCTTAAAGGCTTTTTACTATACTTCTTACTACTTAAACTTCTTTTCTTTCTTAGTAATCTCTATTAAGGGTACTACTACTCTAGAGTACCCGCTTATAAATTTCCTATAGAAATTCGCGAAGCCTAGGAAAGATTAGACTTATTTAACTAAGGTAGATACTAGTTATTCTAGTATTACTTTAACCTTTTCTTATTCTATTTTAATACCGTTTCTAGATATCTAGAACTCTAGAAATTCTATTCCTATCTTATAAAACTCGCATTTCTCTAGAGCTATAAGTAACTTATACTCCTACAGTTTCTCTAGTACTTTTCTAATATATTCTTTATACTCTCTTAGCAATCTATTTATATAGACTAGAATATTATCTAGGTATACTATTACGAATATATCTAAGTATTCCCTTAATATATTATTTATAACTATTTAGAAGGTTGCTAGTATATTTATAAGTCTAAATAGTATTACTAGATATTTAAAGAAACCTTCTCTTATCTTAAATACCGTTTTCTATTTATAGCCCTCTTTTATCCGAATTTAGTAGTATCCTTCTCTTATATTAAACTTTGTAAACTACTTAACTTCTTATAACTAACTTATAAGTTCTATTATCTTAGGTAATAGGTATCTATTTTTCTTAGTTGTATTATTTAGCTGTCTATAATCTACGTACAACCTTAGTTTACCGTTTTTCTTAGGTACGAATAATATTAGTAATACTATTTTACTCTAACTTAGTTATATATACCCTCTTGCTAAATTCTTTTAGATATACTTCCTAAGTTCTTCTCTTTATTCTTAGTTTAAATTATATATTAGACTAGGTTTTAGCTTCTTTTTATTCTTAATAATAATTTTATAGTTATATTTCTTATACTTAAGTAACCCTCTATTTTCCGCTTCTTTATATAGCCCTACAAATTTGCTGTAATCCTCTTAGATTTCTTAGAGTATACTATCATCTTATAGTTCCTTATATACTTTTTAAACTATAATAATATCTAGTATCTATTTTATCTTCTTAAGATATCTTACTATTATAGCTGCTAATACTTTCTATATTAACTGTAGACTCGAAGAACGTTTTACCTTATACTATCCTACTACCCGTTCTATCTTAGATTAGCTCTATAGCTTATAAACTATCCCTTACTACTAATCTACTCTAGGATTATATTTGGTTAATTAGTCTATATCTAGTAATATATTAAATTTTCCTAGGTTTATAATATTAATACTCCTTATATTAGTATATCCTATAATATTAAGCGCTTACTTCTTAGTTTCTATTAATACAACTCCTCTACTATAGTCTATTAGCTTATTATCTACTAGATATATCGTATAAGGTACTACTTTTTTCCTCTACTCTATATTATTCTTGTAAACCTATTATACTAATATAAACGTGTCTAAAGCTTTACTATTAAGTAGTATTCTAAGCTTCCTTCTATTAAACTCTACTTAGAGTACTATATATAAAAGTACTATACTAGTAACCCTTCTAATAACTTTCCTACCTAGTTCCTTAATATAGCTATTACTTTAGGGGCTATTTAGTTTTTTAACTAAAGTGGGAAGAATCCTACTTTCTTCTTTTCTCCTCTATATAGTAGATATCTATCTATACTATATCCTATCTATAGTTCTTAGGTGTAAGCGGCCTTTACTTATTTACTATATATCTTATACTTCTATTCTAAAAAATACTATTACTATTTAATTAGTTAGTAGTTTTTATCTAATCTTTACTATTTAAATACCCTAAATATATTTTAGTAGTATTAGTATCTAACTATATATTATTTCTAGCTTAGTACTTTATATTCTTCTAAATATATATTATTCTTAGAACGTTCCTCTTCTTTAAATATACTTACTCCTATTATCTTACAAGCTATAATATTAAGTCGTCCTCTAATATCCTCTTATATCTTTCTTACCTCTAAGACTATCTTTTTCAGCTTTTTAGCTTCTACGACGATTTTACTAAGCTAGTATAGATACTCTATTCTAAGGTAAATTAGACTTCTATAAATCTAATAGTATTTATTTTCTATATAATCTTCTATTTTATTCTAAAATAGTAAGATTCTTAGTAATAATTATATATCTATTTTCGGCTATACTTCTAACTTTATTTTAATACTCTTATACGTCTAGTAATTATCCTAATAATAGCTAGCCCAATCTTTTTCGCAGCTGTTCTTATAGGGTAATATATATTTCCCTTTCTTACCTTTTACTAGCTCTATAAGGTAGCTTTAGTAGATTTCCTATATATACTCAAATATTTCTTTGTTTATAACTTTTTCTACTAACTTTACTATAGCTTCTAGTATATTCTAGCTATTTTAGAATGTTACTTTTTTAAACAAGATGTTCTAGTATTTTTAGAGGTATAACTTTACCTAGTACGTTTTATTATAGATCTAGTACTTCTTTTACTTTATTCTTTCTAAGATTGTTATACTATTAAGTCTTAATATACCTAGTAGATATTTTATATATCTAATAACTACTACTACTCTTTTTAGTTATAGCTAATAATTACTTCCTTTTTTTACTAAATAGTATATTCTATATCTATTATTTATATAGTATATCTAGTACCTTATTAGTTATTAGTATCTATTAGTAGGTTATATAGTTATTATCCGGGCTTCCTTTTTTTTACTTAGATATTCTTTTATATAGTACTCTTTCTATCTATATAGAAGATATACTTCTTTCTTAAGCCTTTCTTTCTTAAGATTACTTATCCTTAATTGTTAGTAGTTCTTTTCTTTATCCTTTTCAACTTTTTTAAGGACTATTAGATTACCGTTCTATAATACTATCTTACTTTTCTTCTTTACTAGTATAAATATCTACGGCTGAGATCTTTTCTCTATCTCCTATTTATACTAATAGTTATTAATCCTAACCGTTAATTTGATTATTTCTAATAGTTCTATTAGCCTTTCTTCTCTAGCTAGGTCGTTCTTAACCTTATCCTTAAGGCCTTTATAGAAGATTCCTACTAATATACTATTATCCTATCCTAGTCTAGCGCTAAGTTTCTAGAATTCTATAGTATAATCTATTACCCTCTTAGTCTAAGTTAACCTTAGTAGCTTCTTTTATACTTTTTATTCTATATCTACTTTTCTAAAGATATTTTAAACCTTATTTTTAAATCCTTTCTAGCTCTTAAAGAGTTTATCCGTAGATTTTCTAGTCTTCTTTATATTACCTCTATTCTCTAGTTAATCTACTATAAATAGTTTAGCTTATACTAGTAGTATCTCTTCTATATTTATTATTATAGTTAAGATCTTATCTTTATCTAGGAAGAAGATTATACTATTAAACCTAAAGTACAACTCTATTAATATAAGAAAAGGGTTAATATAAGAAAAGGGTTAATATATTATTTCTTACTATTAAACTTTTTTAATAAAGCTATTTTAACTTATACTTATTATTTAGCTTTAACTAGGTCGGTTCTAGCTATAGCTAACTTATATTATATCTATATAATATAGGTCTTCTATTTTTATACTTTTTATATTATAGCCTTTTTTAGGGCTTGCAGCTTTTAGGTTATTATAATTTAACTTTATAATATAGTAGATATCTTTAGATAGTTCCTATTCTCTTAATATTAAGTAGTTATTATATTACTAACCTATATTTTATTAATACTTATAATAACTACTATTATAGTTATATACGCGCCGGGGTCTTATTTATATTAGATTAGTTAGAAGTAGTAGCTTTAGTAAAGAGAGAGTATTAGGTTTGCTAGTTCTTTAAATATAACAAGTATATTTAGAAGTTTAATAGAATAATAAGATAAATCTATAAGAATAACTATAAAGGATTTAGTTTTAACTAGAAGATTTCTATCTTATATAGTTAAGTCTAAAACTGCTAAGTCTAGCTTATTAAGTCTATTAGATCTATCAGGTCTATTCTACTATACCTAATACTTCTACTATAGTTATATATATAGGTTATACTATACTTTATTATCTAACTAATTATCTCCCCAGTTCTTATAGTCCTACTACTTACTATCTAATAACTAGTTTCTAATATACTTCTACCTATTACTACCTTATTAGTCCTCGTCCGAGTCGACCTCTATAATAGCTGATATTAGATTAAGTTCTAGTTATAGAAGCGGTGCTTCTTAGCGTTCTGTATTTATAATACTAATCTAGCCTATACTATATTTAGTAAGTAAGCTATTAGCTATATCTTATATAGTAGCTAAAGTAGGCGTAAATTCTCGCGAATCCAGGTCAAGTATATATTAAATAATAACCTCCTCTTTAGGTTTCGTTAGTCTCTTCGAGTTAGGCTTACAATTATACTATAAGCGGATTCTAGTATATTATTAGTATATAGTTATTTAAATTATATTAAATATTAAAGCAGCGCGTCTTTTACTATTTATTTAGCCTCTTTTAGTAGCTGAGAGGGCTAAGTTTACTTGATTCTCGTTTTGGGCTGTATTCTTATTGTTTCGTCGTTGTATTGTTGTTGAAAGCTCAGGTGTCGCGTTTTGGTGATGGGGTAGACCGCTCGCTTATATGGGCCGCTCGCTTATATAGGCCGCTCGCTTGTAAGGTACGTTATGGTAATAAGATAAATCTACGAGAATAACTATACAGGATTTAATCTACTAAGGAGATCTTCTATCTTATATAGTTAGGTCTAAGACCGCTAAGCCTAGCTTGTCAGGTCTGTCAGGTCCGTCCTGCCATACCTAATACTTCTGTTATTGTCACGTGCACAGGTTGTGCCATGCCTCGTCGTCTAGCCAATCATCTCCCCAGTTTCCGTAGTCCCACTGCTCGCTGTCTGATAATTGGTCCTTAACATGCTTCTACCTGTTATTACCTTGTTGGTCCTCGTCCGAGTCGACCTGCACAGTGGCTGATGTTGGATTAAGCCCTAGCCACAGAGGCGGTGCCTCTTGGCGTTCTGTGTTTATAACAGGGCTATAGCAAAGGAAGCTCGATAGCAGGAGCAGTAGTAAAAAGTAACTGAGCGCGAGAAGTAAAGGATTACTCGCGCAGCTCAGAAACAACTCTAAACTAATATTAAGTTAGCTAAAAATAGTAAACGTAAGAGCCTTAAGCCTATAACTCAAGTTTTTAAGTGTATTAATGTTAATGTGGTATTAGTTGACGATACAGTGGTTATAGGCAGTCAATTAAGGCGCGGCCGAAAAATCAACCTCCTAGAGCGGTATAGGTAGCTAAAGCATGCTCAATCGATCCATATAGGTCTTAGCAATCTCTCCATCAAAAATCGGGTGATATTTCAATATATAATAGGGCTATATAGCGTCAAAAGTTGACGGTGTTAATAATACGAATTCGTGCATCAGGTGGGGCCGTGCATCAACTGGTGGATTACGTTATTTGATTGGTGCCAGCTCTGCGACTGCTTGGCACGAGGGAGCTAGCCTCGTCCCACTGAGGGTGCATGCAATACCAAGGATCAATAGGATCGAACATATTAACCTATTGGTGTCTCTAACATAAGACCAATGAAGTTACTCGGCGATACTCTGATGAGCCATGGCCGCTATCTTCTTAGTCTTTAGCTGAAGGATGCGACAACGCTCTAGTGTTTATAAACTAATAGTATCCCCTTTAGTGTAAAGGGCATACAGTAAGCATCTTTGGTCGAGCCTCTCTCAGGCGTCAAGAATAAGCCGAGTGAAGGATTCAAGCTACATTTGTATTAGCGCGGTTATCTGAAACGCGGTGTTCTGCCTTAATACCTCCTGAATCAGGCATCGGACTTCCTAGTGCCGTTTTCACAATACCATAGCTACAACTCTACAGGCCGTCTATATCAGGGAAGCTTGATGGCGCAGCTACCAATTAAGACGTTTAACTTATTTTTAGCCGTCGTCATTAGATTGGTACTGTTGGCGCGCTTTATGCAGCCTAAGACAGTTCGCATTTACTTCCAGCATTATAAGAAGCGTTGAATTCTCTCGGTATTAATGTTCATTACACTCAACAGATACAAGCCTTTAAAAAACGGCAATATTCGACCGATATTCTCAACAATTCGTTTTCACTCGAGTTACTCGTATCAGGTAGACTTAACTCATTCGTTCCTTCCACGAACTCATTTCTTTCACTTCTCCCATCATAGTCCTTATAAGTCATCCTTCGACACTCCCCGATACGATGTGGACAGACCTTCTGCTAACACTGCTCCTGCTTCAGAGCATTGCGGTCCAGTCTCAGTTACCACCGGTACCGAAAAGTGCCCGTTTCACTCAAATCGTTTGTAATAGTGCTACTGGAAGCCGGAACAACCAGATTGCACTTTTCGATAGAGATGGCAAACCACTTGGAGCTGTTGATGAAAACTGTTCTCTTATTTCAGGACCCTGCAAAGTCGAAGGCTTTAGCGATATCACCGTAGGCCCATATACAGTGAAGCACCCTGGGGCGATCTTTGGTCCTTGCGCATACACGGACGTGGAAATGGAAATTACAGCCACAGATGGGTTCAACACAGTAAACCAGCTGCTATTCGCCACCTGCAAGGTTAGTCCGTTTCCCTGTGTTGGGGATCCGGAAAAACCGACCATTGGGACACTCAACGAGGTTATAATCAGCGAGTTCCCCTCCGACTTTAAGCCAACATCGATTGTCTTGCGGGAGTATAACAAGGACGGTTGCCCGGTGGATCAGAATTTTGGCGACGAAATTTCCAACGCCGCTGGGTGTAATCTTATCACCAACACTGGGATTACTAACGTGGTAGTCATTCCAAAACCTGACATGCCGTCGACCTGTGTTCTTACTCTGTACGACGACAGAAACTGCTTCAGTACTAGCAACGCGGAGATTGGTCCAATCACTCCTGGTTCAGATCCTAGTGCTTGTATTGGACCGATTCGAAATTCAAAGGGCGATGTATTCGAGGCGAAAGCTGCAATGCTCAAATGCTAAATCCACGGGGTTCTGAGATGGCTTGTGTTCGGGAAGTCGACGGCAACTACCTAAGGAGGAAGGAGGTGACGTCGGGCATGCAGAGAATAAATTACACTGTAGTACAATGGGGGGAGCATGAATGAGCTGTTCTGCTTGTTTTCCCGGGGTATAGTCAGATAATTAAGTATGAATTTTCTATACAAATTACCATACAAAATTAGACCAATCACCATTTTGTGTGACCACCACCTGCCACGATAACTGCCCAGCAACGCCCCTTATATTATTAATGTACTTTGAGTAGTAGCCAGAGCTAATCTTCTCCAACTCTTCTATTAGGTGTTAACGGAGCTCTGCGTCGGTATGCGGAAATCGCTTCTAAACGCGATATTTTAGCAATCGCTACACATTTTCAATAGGATCAAGATCCACTAAATTATCTAGCTGTTATATCTTCTAATTTCTTAGCTTATACTTAGTAGCTGCTGTAGCTTTTCAAGCATAAATAGAGCTGTTATTCTCTATTACTATAAGCTACTTATTCTCCTACATCTTATAAGCGTTCTAGACTACTATTACTAATATACCTGTTATAAATATAGACCCTGGCAACCTATTAGATCCTATCGAACCCGGGGACAAAGAATCGTGCTAGAACGGGCTAGACTAGGATAGTAAGGGGCTTATAGAAGGCGATAGTTAGTGTATATAACTAGTCCTAAGTAATTAGTTTATTAGTCCTTACTAGAGTTATTAAAAGTAAAATTATCGTTTCGTAAAAAATAAATTATTATACTTAATATAAAGTACTATTAAATAAGCTATTCTATTAAGTAAACTAAAATTTCTTAGTATTCTAAACTTATATAAGGGTATATATACTATTCTATACCTAATAATCGGCGATATTAATTATTTATATCTTTTAATTATAGTAGTATAGTAGTATAAAGCTATACTTTTAATAACCTACTAATTTTAACTAGCTAAACTATTATTAGAATTATCTAAAAAAAATATTAAGTATCTATATTTATAACGATGCAAAGAAATCGTTCTATAAAAAGCTTTATATACAACCTTATCTTAAAGCTTTTTACTTATCTTATCCTACCCCTAGCTCCGCCTCTTTTCCCTTCTATATATAGTTATATACTCCCTTATAAGTAGCTTAATAGTTCTTCTATATCCTTTTATATAAGGCCTATAAGTATTAATAGAATTTCTAGGTCTCTAAACTCCTATATACTTTTATATACCTCTAAGTAGATTCGTACTATATTTAGACCTATTATCTTATCTATACTATTATATTATATAGAAGAATTTAATACTACTAATAATAGCCTCTTTAATAATATTGTATTAATTGTTTATTTAACTATATTTAAGTTTAAAATATACCCGATTTAGTTTAAATTATAATACTTATATACTATTATATTAAATTATTTAGTTATCTAGACAGAATTTTAAAGACCTTTTATTAATTAAAGCTTTTAAGTTTAAAACTTTTTATCTTCTATAATTAGAATTGCTTTTAGAAAAGCTGTATAGAGTATACTTAGGTAGAAACTTAGAGACTACTAATAACCTATTAGAATTAGAGGTAACCGCTAATATCTAACTATAATTTACCTTCTAATTTCTATACTAGAATCGATATATATATAAATTATAATAAGAGTAAACTTCTATCTACACGTGTAGAATAACTATTACCTTTTATAAGGGGTCCTATAATAGGCGGACCCCTCTCTATAGGGCTAGTAGTAAAGAATATATCTAATTCGGAGGAAAATTAGAGTAAACTAACTCTTAAGAAATAAATTATAATTTTATAAGAGGAGATTATACGCTTAATATAATAGAGAACTATTAGTCTTAATTAACCTC